>WSFP011317737.1:0-41744 GCA_009831015.1 Picea engelmannii | reverse complement strand
ATACAAGCATGGGTCCTCCAACCATTCTTCTAGGATAACTCAATCCACAAAGCATCTTCCCATGAGGGATTTCACCATAAGGGGACCACTTTGGAGTTCATCCATTTGTGCACCTTATCAATCATGATAAGACAATAATGATTCATCTATAATTTTTTCCAAAAATGCATCATATACCAATGAAACAACATTGATCCATCTTCATCATGTATCAATGACATCTCATTGATCCATCTTCATCATATCAATGACAACTCTTTGATCCATATTCATCTATGCATTCTCATCAAGGAAAATACATATTACATTACATCCATCATCAATCAATCAATCCTTTGGCATCAATCAATCACTTGACATCAATCAATGACATCAATCAATCAAACCATTGGCATCAATGACAACATGATCCAATAGTTTCAGTTCTACTACCCCATCCTCTCTTGATTTCATTAATATTACTATGAGAAGGGATATTATCTCTCTATATGAAGTGGGGTCTCACATAATTGATCCTTTTGGTGAAGGTGTTAAGATAATATTCATGGGAAAATTCATCCTTGTGGATTTCACATTTTCAAATTTACCTTGGGCCAAGGATTTCTTTGGAAGCACAAAAAACTTCACTCATGGCTTCCCAAAAAACTAGAAACAAGGTCATCCTATCTTCAACATCACTTGGGGTTACTTTTCTTACACGAGAAAACATCCCTTGAGATTCCATAAATTTATTTTGTTTACTAGAATGATCCACTTAAGTTTCTTTAGGTGCCTAAGTAGTGAGAGGCTTAAAAAAAAAAGGCTCATGGTTCAATACCCTTTCCAACTCAATTCCTGCATTTCCTCCTCCTACTCACTAATTTCATAGTATAACAATTTTGTAGTAGCTTGATGCATTCTAAAATGACCATATGGTTTAATATCTTTACCACCAAATTGAAATTCATTATTTTCAAGTATCGTTCTAGCTTTAATCCCTACCATAAAAATTAATATATATATATATATATATATATATATATATTCTGTATTTGTCATAACTGGAATGGTGCATACTAACATAAAATATTCAAAGGTAAGCATACTCTATTACACAATTTCCATTCCTCTAGCCTTAATAGTGTTCATTTGGGTAACGCACCCAGAGGTAGTATCCATTCATAAAATCCATAATTTCACGATTATCAATAAGTCCAAACTCCTTATTAGTATTTCACCTGGGACATGTTATGATCTAACACATTAAAAATTATAAGTCATTGAATATAGTCCACTTCGATGGGGAAACCTCCTTGTATAATATATCTAATTCAAAATACCATGTCAGAGGTGATAAGATGATCCTAAGACTAAGTCTCCTTGTCATATATATAGGAGACAAAGGGTACAATTATAATAAAAGGGTGCAATGAAGGGTTCTAGCTGATAAACAAATATAAAACTAGAAATGTAATAATTCAATACATAGGGCTTAGTAAGGGGATTTACACATAACTTGGGGCTTTGTCTAGGGATTAACATGACCCTCCCCTTCAAACAATTTTTTTCCTCAAAAATTGACTAAATAAAGATGTTTATGTATGAATACTACATCTTCCCATGTTGTCTCTTCCACTGGTAGGCTCTTCCATTTGACGAGGTGCTCAATAATTGATCGATTTCTCAACTGGTTAATCCTTGTCTTAAGGATTGTTTCTGGTTCTAGTATGATTTTCCCTTCTTCATCAATCTTTGGTAAAATTGTTTGGACTAGGATATTGTTGTCAATTACCCTCTTTAAACAAGAAACATGGAATATTGGATGTACACTTGAAGATGGAGGCAATTCCAATTTGTAATACATAATTCAAATCCTTTTCAAATCTTTATATAGGCCATAATATTTGGGTGATAATTTATTGTCATTATTTTGTTTTTTGAGCGACATCTCTTTGTATTTTTGTAGCCTCAAGAATACCCAATCCTCCATTTCAAATTCCCTTGCACTGCAAAATTGATCTACTTATTGTTTCATTCTATTTTTTGCAGTAACCAAGTTTTCCTTCAATAGTTTGAGAACCTCTTGTTGGTGCCCTATGTGGTCCTCCACTAATTCAACCTTTGTAGTCTCTATCAAGGCTGATGTAATGGATGGAGGATGATATCCATAAAGTGCCAGAATGGGGACATTTTTGATGAAGTATGGAAGGATGTGTTGTACCACCATTCCACTAAAGGAAACCACTTGAAGCACTATGTTTTTTTATCAAATGAAAATCAACGAAGATGTAACACCCAAAGGTTGAGCCCCTACTGAATTTTAATGATGTTTAATTAAGTTCATAGGATGGTGAACCAATTATTTATAAGTTGTTAGGATTATGTGTTTATTAGGCCAGAGAGCCTAGATGCTAAGGCTAGAGAGTCTATTTTTGTATATGTAATTATGCATATCATTAATAAAAATACATTGTTGGGTGTGTTGATGGGTCCTACATCCCTTTACTCAATAGTAGGAACCAAACTCACCATTGAGGCCCAATTAAAATCTACAATGTTTAATAGTGGATTGGTTCTCCATATCTTCTGATCCGACCAATTAATCGATGGGATTTACGTTTTCTTGAGAAGGCATCTCCTTTAGTTTGGACTCTCTCTTTTTGTATTTTCTCTTAGGTGGGACCGATATAAGATGGAAGCTGGTATAAAACAACTTGGAAACAAAATGGGAAAAGGTTCTAAATACTAGAGAAGAGGTTGAGCTCCAGATAACCCGTTGCTCAAAAATGTAGACAATGATCATCTACCACAGGCTTAGTACTAATACGTTAACCATTTGAGTAATTTGATTTCTGGCTGAGATACTAATTAGCAGAAAGAAAAAACGCATGTGATAAAATAATGACAAGTAAAATAATTCACTTAACTCTAATCATCCATCACATACTAACACAACGATTCATCTTCATCATTAAAGAAAAGAATTGTAAAAACATTGCATCAAATAAATTATCAATAGATTTAATAGCTCTTACTCGTTACAACGTACATTCATGAGACGAGATAGGAAATAGTTCTTCTCCACATCCAATCATACATGTGTTTTATGAAAACATAACTTTATCTCTGGTCCAAAAGGACTTCTCAATTCAAGGTAGCTCCAAAATAATTCTTAAAAAAACCCAAAAAAAGAGTTTCTCACAACAACCATCGACCCTTAACTAATTGGTCGATGCTCTTATTTATAACATAAAATTAACTAAAAATAATGGCTAATAGTGCAGATAAGAAAAACAAAATTTGCTATGTGGCATTCTTTCCTAACAGTTTGTTTAGGAGTCATCTCAAGATATCACTTTAAAAGGGTGACTCTTCTCATACTCTGACCAGTTCATGAACAACTCCTCCCAGGTGTTGGCATACAGGAACTTGTGTTGTTCCATCGGGGCTATGCTAATCTCTCTTATCTCTATCGCATGTGCCTGATACTTAACTATACTGGCACTCAACTGTTGCAGCATGGCCCGAGATTTGATCGGGTGTTCCATAAAATGTTGTACCAAACCTGGCACTATGTCTATCACCTTTGCTACTTCTTCAGTCCATGATGAATATTGCTTGGTGTGCGATTTGACTATGTTGCATAAGTCAACAAAGTCATCGAGTGTACCAAACTTGGGGAGTTTGATATCATTCATTACCCGATTGATCTTGATCCAATGTTTCTCTCACTTGGCCCATTTCTCTTGAATTTATCAGTGTGGTTTTCAAGACATTTTTTCCCAATAATCGATTGATTTCTTTATGCAATCAAGGTTGCTTTCGTTCAACAACTAAATGTCGTGTTATTATTTATCTTGGCCTTATTGGACTGCACCAATGTAGTCGACTCTCTCCATGGCTTGCTTCTCTTTTTTGTACCACTTCTCCATATCCTTGCATGTCACAAGTGCCATGAGAGTATCTTCCTGGAGTTCAGCTATCCCTTTAGTGAATAGGTGTCGCTCGACTGTGAACTTGCTATAAGACTCCTTGAATTCACTCCTTAGGTACACCGCGACCTATGTGGTGTCCTAATAGTACTTAGAAAAGTGGCACAAATGTCCTATTTCTTTCAGAGTGGAGGCCAAGTCCTTTTCATCTATTTTAGCTCTGTCTAGGGTGGCATCTGTAATTGCCATCCCTGGGCCAATGAGTTTGGACGTCTTAGTATGTTCTGTGTTGATAAAATGTTCCTTGGTAGTGATGATGATGGAGTGATATAAAGTGATCCTCCTCTTCTTGGTGGTTGTTTGGACAATATCCTTCTTCCTTTGGTCATAATATATCGCATGTATGTCGACTACCTCATACACAAGTTCGGGAATCTGTTGATACCCCCATGTGAGTGTGTTTCCTAGACTTCCGCTGGTGTATAATCATTCAAGGTTGGGTTCCTGAACTTCCTCTTTATGCTATGAAAGTACGTATTTTTTCGGTTGTTCATCGACGGTTTGTGTACCGAGTGAAATAGAGACGTCGGGGATAGACTCAATACTTACTTGTTCATCGACCATTGAAGAGTCGATTTCCTGTTGCAGGACTTCCTCCTTTGGGTCATCCGACTTCGACTCATTATTTGGACTATCTGTTTGGGTCTTTGGTGCATCATGAATATTAATGTCTAGGACACTCTCGAATTCCTTTTCTTTTTGTGGGACCCCCTGGGTTTGGACCTTTGGAAGATGGGAAGATGTCTTCTCAGGTCCATTTTCTTCTTCGACATGCACAGGGGTCCCAAGAGATACCTTTGGGATCTCATCATCATCATATATCTTTATAAACTTGCTCAAGGGGTTTGATGCGCTAGTCCTATGCGATGCTTCGATGTTCTATGGATAAGATGAAACATGTAACGACGATCCAATCAGGGGTGTTTTGAATTTAAAATTGTCTAACCCGGTAATTTCATCAAGTTCTATAAATTTAGGGCTGCTTGGACCCGTTGGCTTCTGCCTGGGTTATCTTCCGGGGATCCTGTGGTTTCAATGATGTCTGGATCATCCTGCAATTGATCAATCATCCACTGCTCTTTCTCTAACATGAACAATCCCCTGTCACGAGCGTCCAATTCCATAGGAAAACCTCTTCCTTGTACTGAGACTGCTTGGAGAATCTTTGTTGTTTCGACGACTGTCATATTTTCCCTGGCCCTGAGGGCTCCTTGAGTTGATTGTTCTAGAGTTTTCACTTATTCATCTAGGCTCATGGCTTTGAACCTGGTCATCTTAGGATCGACCATCCTTGCCACAACTTCATCCCAATCCTGAGAATTTTCCATGAAGACCTCATCTTCAAACCTATGATGGGTGTATGGTTAGCAGGGCAATACTTGTGATGCATGCTTCAAGACTAGACCCTTTGGGGCATGCTTGCAAAAATGACCAGTCTTGACTCAAAACTCCAATTGCCTCAACCCTTTCTGCTTGGCTTGAGCAATGTATTTTACCATGTAGAAACTTATATGGAATCCATAAGGTATGAATGCTCTCTTCTTATCTTTTACCAGAGTAGCATTGTAACCTTGCAGGATGGTCTGGTAGCAGATTTCCCCTATTATGAGTCGATCAGGGACATACACTGGTAACAGGTGTGGTGCTCTGATGGATCTTAAAACCTTGATGTAGGTATCGTGCTCATCCAGATACTAGTGGCCAAGCTTAGATATCGTCTTTTTGGCCACAACCGACAGTCTTGGACACTCTTTCTTGAAAAGCATAAAATGAATGCATGCGATGAATTGATCATAGATGAGGGAGTAGGATTTCATGTACATGTTCTCCCATAAGATGTTGAAATATACATGAACCGGGAGTTCTGAGGCCTGATAGCTCAATTTCGTTCTGAAAAAGACATTTATGGCAAAGATGACGTCCAATAAATAAGAATCCATGTAGAAGTATGGAGTCTCTCCTTCTTTCCATGTCTGAGCCTATTGAATGCAAGTTCCCAGCTGCTTGGAAATGATGGCACCCTAGTTAAAACCTCTCCCTGAAATGGCCACTGTTTAATCTAGAGGCATCCATGCCTCTGAGAACTTGGAACAATATTTCTCCCCATACAACCGACATATGAGGGCCATTAGATAGATATACGACTCTCTTAAGTTAGTCATCGGGTACCAGCCGAAGGTTCGATTGGTGTACTTTTTATCATCTCTCCACCACAAAGCCATCACCCAGTTGGTGTCATGTTTCTCATAGAATTTTATAACAAAATTGGTGTTCATACGCTCCTCTGGGTCTCTGATATTGTAATAACCCTGCACCTACACTTGAAGGAAAACCCTGACACACTTGCCATTGTCGTCATTAATCAAACATCTTTGTGTGTCTGTGTGGTCGATAACCCACTTCAAGAGTTCTATGCAGGGGAATACTGGGGTTCTGCTAGCTACTATGTGTAGATACGATCTTCGGATATTCAGAAAAACTTCATCATCAATATTTCTCATATCGGGGTCGTTGTGCAGGGTATATTCAGGGAATTCTTCCCGCTTGATATTCTTGAAGAGTTATCCCCAGTGCATGATTAATTCATTGGTCCCTATGCTTGCTTTTGTGTCTCCAAAGGTTGAAGGCTGAGTGAAAATATTCTTGGTGGATTTCCTGATGACTGGTTCCGGCCTTGGAGCGAATTCTAATTGCTTTTCTAGCCCTGGGGACGAGCCTTTTCCTGCCTTCGATTCTTTTATCTTAGGCACCCTCGACAATCACCTAGTACTTGGTTTATTTGGAGGCATTGTTCCTGCAACTGAAATCAATCCTTTAGGTCATGCATATAGAGTAACACCGGATAAAAATGTATGAAGTGAAGCATAAAACATCTAGAGACTGTTACATACCTGTAATGCTTGCTAAACCTGTTGTTTAGTACTCACGTGATCTTGGAATCCTTTTTTTAATTTCTCCTCTCACTCCTCTAGAAATTCTTTGTGCACGATGATCTTGTTTACGAACAACTTGAAATAATTTAAATGGGGAAGAAGTTGTTGTTTCATATCAACCAATTAACTCGGGTTATGAGTGAAAATCAAACGAAATATGTTTCTAAATATCTGCAATTCAATTCATCATGGGTTTATAATGGAGGCGCGGAGGGTGGTGTGCTCTATTTATAATTTCAAATGTCTAATTTGATCCACGCACAAATTAATAACTAATGCGAGGTTTGTAATTAATTAGTTCTTTAAATTCTTCGAATCCAACGTATCTTAGCACTAAAACATCTCATCGCATCACTTTCTTAGTGGACAGTTCAGGGATCGATGATGCGTGGTGAATGTTTTTGTTGGTATCCTCTTGATAAGAAATTCTTACGTCGATCGATTTCATCGTACAGTGATGACATGGAAAAACTAACTCGGGGTGCGACTTGGGCCTCAGGAACCGATAAAGGAGGAAAAGCCTATGGGGTTTTAAACCTTTATTCCTCCTTCATTTCCTGTAACCCTGACTCATGCCCTTTTTACAAAAATATAGTAAAGGATCCACTGGCATGGAGCCTTTAGTTACCTTTACTCACTTGCTATGGTGTTTCTCCGCTGCCAACGAGCATCCATAGCCTCGACGAAGTAACCCAGAAATCACAGACATTTCTTCGTTGCCAAAGAGAATTCATAGCCCAGATGGAGTTATCTACATACCCTCTCCTACTGTTCACTCATTCGATAAAGTTAATTTTATTTCAACAGAATTCCCTAAGCAAGTGGAAGAGGATGACGTATGTTATTTTTAAAAATGAGACGGTTAAGCTGAATCCTTTTCTATCCTTGTCTTCAGGGTTCATGTAGTCTTTTTCAACTTATAATCTTTTCCTTAAGGTTTTACCAAACCACCGGGCAAACACTTTTTCATTTCTCCCAAGTTGTTCATTTGCGCGGGTTAGATAGAGGACGCCATGAAACAATCGCACGTTCCTCAACGCTTCTTGTGTTGTATGTGAGTGAAGAGTTAGGAACAGAGTTCTCTATGTCGTATGATTTGAGCTCAACCATTGCATTTCTAAACAAAACCTTCAAAAATACAAAACTAAAGTATCAAAAGAAAGCAAAAATGCATTTCGCAAATTGACCTAGCTAAAACCAAAATCATGAAAACACGCACAAATTTTTATTTTTATTTTTTTTAATGGAAATATTGTTTTAGGGCTTGTCCATTTACTGGGAGGGCATCAAATTCCCCCCTCAAATTCTGCAACCAATAAGTTCCTTCCCCAATCTTCTCAGCCACCTGAAAAGATCTGAGCCATAGATTCTTAAACTTAGAATGTTTGCTTTTAGGATTGTTTGCTCTGTCCCATTTCAAGACTAAGTCTCCTACTTCAAAATTCTTCTCTTTATCCTTATGATTGTCAAACCATGTTTTAACGAGATGTTGGTGGGATATAAATTCTGATTTATCTTTTTCCCTTTCTTCTTCCAGCATGAGCAAAGTGTCAATTCTTTGTTGTATGACTGATGAAGGTTGTCCTCTAGAATCTTGGGAAAGTTGAAGAGATGGAAAATAAAGCCCGTTCGAGAGAATGACTTCCTACCCATGTACTAGAAAGTACAGGGAATTTCCTATAGCTTCCTTGGGTGTGTCCTATAGGCCCATAAATCGTTATGGAGTAGATTATGCCAATTCCTCCAGTTTTCTGCAACTGTTTTCTTCAATATTATAACTAGGTTCTTATTAGTTGATTCTGCCACTCCATTTACTAGTGTATAATAATTTGTAGACTACATGATTATGATTCCTTTTTCTAGAGAAAAATCTATCAATAGGGTTGAGGAAAATTAAGCTTCATTATCAATAACTAGGACAGAAGGGACACCAAACTTGGTGATTAGTTGTTGTTCTATGAATTGGATTACCACCTTCTCGTTTACATGAGTTGGAGGGATGGCCTCTACCCATTTTGTGAAATAGTCGGTGGCAGTGAGTATGTACTTTTGTTGTTTTGAAGAACATGGTGTAATATCTCCTATGATATATAACCCCCATTTCTTGAACGAACTAGAAGCAATCACCGGTTGGATTGGGACTGTTGCTCTTTTCTCTCTCCCAATGCTTACTTGACAAGTCTTGTAGTTTCTAGCGTATGTGTGAGAGTCTTTGAACAAAGTGAGCCAATAATAATCAAATCTCAGTATCTTATGAGCGGTGGTGTTTCCTACAAAATGTCCACTGTTAGGGCCATCATGGATCTTCTTAAGAAATTTGTCTACATCTTCACGTTCGATACATCTTAAAAGTACCCCATCATAATTAATCCAAAAGAGTATCGAATTTATGAGGTGATATTGTGCAGATTTCAACCGAAGAGCTCTCCTTTCCCTGGGGTTGAGATTTTATGGGCAAGTCCCATGGTGCAGGAGATAAGTCAAATTATCATACAAAGAATCTTGCCCTGGGGAAATGTATGAAGCTTCACCACACCATAATGAAATTTCATTCTACCATCCAGAGTCTTCATTTACTCGGTCTTGGGCCTCAACTGCCAGTTTGCATAATCCTTATCCTTTAACTAGTTAAGTAGTTTTATTTCTAGATAAAATTCTTGGACTATTTCCATCCCATTCCCTCTTCTTTCTCCCATATTTTGTTGAGTCAATAGGGATCGGAATGTGGGGTAAGTCACGATTACTTTGGTATGGTTCTTGAGGATGTAAGATCTGAAATGTTTTACTACTTTATAAACCGCATAAGCATGTTTATCTATAGAAGGATAATTTAGCTCGGCTCCTTGGAGGTTCATGATCATGAACAAGACTGGAGCCTCATTGTTGTTATCATCATTTTGAATCAATAGTGCAACTAACGTTTGGTCAGAGGCGAAAGTATAGAGGAAGAAATCTCTATTAAAATCGGGACTTCTTAACATGGGGGCTTGAGATATAACAATTTTAATATTGTTGAAGGCATCCTTTTGTTCATTTTCCCACTTAAATTCAACATCTTTGTGGATCATTTTTTCTAATGATCTAATAGTCTCGACGAAACCGGGTGTGAACTTCCTTACAAAATTGATTTTCCCGAAGAAGGATTGCATTGTCTTTTTGTTGTGATGTAATGGGATCTGAGTTATAGATTTGACTTGCTCAGGGTCTATGTGAATGCCTTCTTGGGATATAATATGACCTAATAGCTTTCCTTTTTCTACACCAAAGATATTTTTCTTAGGATTTAAAGATATACCGTATTTTCTACATCTTTCAAAAATCTGGGTTAAGTGTTGGATGTGCTCCTCTCTATTCTTTGAATACATAGTCACGTCGTCTAGATATACTACCACACACATTCTTATCAGTCCTAGAAATGATACGTCCATGGCCCTCTGCAAATTTTCTCCTACATTGATTAGACCGAAGGGCATGCATTTGTAAGTGAAAGTTCCCCACTTGATGTCGAAGGTAGTTTTTAGATGGTCTTGTTATGAAACTAGAACCTGGTTGTAACCTAAGAAACCATCTAGTAGAGAGAAAATATCAGAGCCAGACATAGTCTGCAAGAGTTTATACAGTGGTGGGATTGGGTATTTGCCCTTTTCGAAAGCTCTGTTGAGGTTCCTAAAATCTATGCATAAGCGGATTTCTCTCGACTTTTTCCTCACGGGAACCAAATTAGCTACCCATGCAGAGTGTCTAAATTGAAAAATGATCTTGGCATCGAGTAGTTTCTTCAACTCCTAACACATGAGAGATTCTAGGGATTGGTGGTACTTTCAGAGCTTATGTTGGAAGGGTTTCACTTCGGGTTTTAAAAATATAGTCTGTTGAATGATACGAGTATCGTAAGTTTTCAGATATTGGTAAGAGCATGCAAAGACATCTTGATATTGTATAAATAGTTTGAGATAGGCCTTTCTTTCCTCTTTAGATGTTGTCTTACCAAGATTTACATTCTTGGGGTTTTCTGGAGTTCCTAGATTTATAGTTTCATGCATGGGATAGGAACTATCGATCTTCGCATTTTTGGGTCCCTTAAATTGTTATTTCAAGTCAACAAGATTTTATAAATTAGTTATTCCCTTTGGGATTGTGTGAGACTTCGATTTTTCAGCTGGTTGACCTGTCCGAGGATCAGGTTCTATTGATTGTTCATGGAATACTTCATCGTCAATGGCCAAGTATTTGAAATTATCTTGGTTAGTCAGAAAGTTTATGATGTGTTCATCCCCTTCAAATAATTTCCAATTAGAAATTTTCTTAGGCATCGATGGTTTGTAGAGTAGTTCCAAAGTGAACTAGGAAGCTTCATAATCTTCTAGAGGTAACATCCTTGAAGCAACTATGGCCATGGAATCAACAAGGATATTATGTGTTCTGGGGATCGATTTAATATTGAAAGATTCAAAATGCTTGATTAGCCTATGCACTTCCTGTTGATAATTATTTAGGTGCAGGTAGTTTTAATGTATAGTATTTCTTACTTTTCTAACGATAATTTAAGAATCTCTAAAAACATTTAATCCCTTGAGGTTTAACTCTATCGCTTTCTTTAACCCTTGTACTAGATATTCATACTCGGTGGTGTTGTTTGTGCATTCGAACTCAAGTATATAGGATAGGAAATGACGTTTACCCTTTGGATCAATGAGGATTCACCCTACCCCAGACCCTTCCCGTGATTTAGAAACATCAAAGTATATGGTCCAAATTTGCAAGCATAGGTTATCCGTTTCCCCTTTCTTATCACTTTCTTTCTCTCTTATCTTTTGTTTCATGATTTGTAGCATATTTTCTTGACAGAAGAGGGTTTCCTCTGTTGGTATCAGTGATTTCTCTTGAAACACCATTTCAGAATTTTGAGTGAGAGGGACATAAGATGAGAGATGGGAGAAATTGCCAAAGTAGGAATCACAGGAATAATTACCTAGCACGGGGAAGTCTATCGATGAGGGTTCGTTTAGGGTTTCTAGATCAACGACCGTATGTTTCAGATATATTTCCCTATCAATCCAAACCATATTATTGTTCCCCTTTAATGGTAGCCAAAGGTGTGCCCAATATATATTAAAGTATTCATTTAACTTCTCAGACCAATCTCGGCTTAACAATAAGACATAAGCTTCTGGAATGTCTACTATAATGATGTCAATCACTTGCACAAACTTAGGATGCATGGATATTCTGATCATTACATTTTTGAGTTCTCCCATGACCTTCACCTGGGTTATGTCTAGTTGTATTACATGTTTATAACTCTTGAGAGGAATTCTGTCTAGTGATACTTGGCTAACATGCCACCAAAAAAGGGAACTTCTACACCAAATAAACCTTCAGACAATCCGACTTGGACTCTTGATGAAGGTGAAGAAATGCGTAGGGACATAAATGATTTACAAAAGAAGATAGTAACAAAATATGAACTACAAGAGATGATGGATTCAACAGAAGCTAAGTTTGAGGGAATAAATACTAAGATGGACTCTTTAAAAGGGGATATCATGGAAGGATTGAAAAATTTCCTAATAGAGAGGACACCTTAAAGTGAAAATGTATCCCATGAAATTCATGATGAGGACACAAGGAAGGTGAATCAAGAATGGAGAAACTCCAACTTTGGGTTGAAGACCAACCACATTCCTAAGATCTATATGAGGAAGTTTTATGGCAAGGACCCAATCACATGGATACTTCATATGGAGCAATTCTTTGATCTACATAATGTGCCACAAACACAAAAGGTATGAATTGATTCTTTGTATTTAGAACCCAATCAATTTGTATGGTATCGATGGCTTTGTTCTCACAAATCACTCGTCACTTGGACAATTTTCATGGAAGAAATGATAGCACACTATGAGGATACAAGGAGCAATACCTTCTTTAGCCAATTGATAAATCTCAAGCAAAATGGTTCAGTTACTGAGCACATTGATAACTTCCAAAGATTGAATATAAAGGTAACAGATATTCCAGATGAGCACTTCATTGGTGTAGTCATAGGAAATTTAAAGGATAACATCCAACACGAGGTTTTCTTTTGGGAACCCAAATCATTGGTGAATGCCTTTAAAGTGGCAAGAAAAGTTGAAAGTAAAAATATGGCTATGGCTACTAGAAGGACCAATACTAACATCTATAGAGAGAATAATGCTCCTTCTTCTAAATCAACTCAACCTACAAGGTTGACACCTCAACAATTGGAGTAAAGAAAAGAAAAAGGTTTAGTCTTTAATTGTGACAGCAAGTACAGTAAGGGACATAAGTGTGGTGAGAAGAAATTATTCTACATAGATTGTGAAGAGGAAGAAGAAGAAGAACAATAACCATCTCAAGATGAAAATGTAGAAGAAATTTTGTCTCAAGCGTTGACACCCATGATATCGTGTAATGCATTGGCTAGAATTAGCACTCCTCAAACCCTCAATATCAAAGGATACGTCAAAAATAAAAAGGTAATAGTCCTAATTGATTCTGGCAATACTCATAATTTCATTCACTATAAATTAGCCAAATCTCTCAATTTATTTGTATATCCAGTGCCGGAGTTTCAAGTAATGATTGCATATGGAGGAACTATCAGTTGCTCAAGAAAATGAAATAAGATCAATCTTACTATGGGGGATTATGTAATGAATAATCCAATTGTTTCTATACCCATCGGTGGTGCTGGTGTTGTACTAGGAATCCAATGGTTACAATCATTAGGAACAGTGGATTTTAATTTTCAAGAACTTTTCATGAAATTTTCATTCGAAGGAAAAGAAATTGAGTTAAGAGGTATCATAGGGAAACCCAATAAGGTGATAAGCTCTAATGGCATGACAAAATTATTGAAAAAAGGGCATCAAGGCGTTATTGCACAACTATTCTCACTAGATTTTCAAACATCTAAGCCATCTATTCCTCAAGATCTCCAAGGGATCATTGATAAGCATTCCAAAGTATTTGAGGATATTCCCAAAGGTATTCCACCCACTCGAAATCATGATCATGAAATTCACCTAATTCCTAGCAGTGCTCCTCCTAACATCAGGCCATACAGATACCCTTATTCCCAGAAGAGTGAAATTGAGTGCATGGTTGAAGAAATGTTATAGGCTGGCATTATTAGACCTAGCCAAAGTTCTCACTATGCACCAGTGGTAATGGTATTCAAGAAAGATATCTCATGGAATATGTGTCCAGATTATAGAGAGCTCAAAAAAATAACTATTAAAAATAAGTTTCCCATTCCCATCATTGATGAATTGTTAGATGAACTACATGGAGCAATCTATTTCACAAAATTGGATCTTCGTTCAGGGTATCATCATATTAGAATGAAGGAAGAAGATATCCCAAAAACAAAATTCTGAACTCATGAAGGCCATTATGAATTTTTGGTCATGCCTTTTGGCCTTACAAATGCACCTTCCACATTCCAAGGGTTGATGAATTCCATTTTCAAGCCCTTCCTTTGAAAATTTTTGTTAGTATTTTTTTATGGTGTACTAATCTATAGCAAGTCTTGGGAGGATCATGTGTGACATGTTGTCAAGGTGATACAAATACTAAAGGAGAAACAATTATATGCCAAACCATCCAAATGTTTCTTTGGAGTGAAGGAGGTAGAGTATTTGGGTCATATTATATCTCATGAAGATTTCAAGGTAGACCCTAGCAAGATTAATGCCATGATGGACTGGCCAATTCCCAAAACATTCAAGAATATTAGAGGATTTTTGGGTTTGGTAGGTTACTACTACAAGTTTGTTCGGCACTATGGAAGAATAGAAACACCTTTAATGGAACTAACTAAGAAGGATGCATTTTCATGGACTTCAAAGGCAACTAAATATTTTGAACAACTTAAAGAGGTGATGTGAAAAGATCACCTCTTGACCACTCTATTAGCGATTATTTTTGTGATTAGGTGCAGATGTACCCAGGTCTGCAGGATGACCGGGAAACACCCAAGCGTAGTAGCAGAAGGATTTCCTTCCCGGTTATGAGTCAAGTGAGCGGACAAGGTTTTGCTGTCAGCAGTCAAGAACCATCCACGAAGCAAATCAGTGGTCGTTGGGATATCGGGGCTACCAAGTTACCCGACATATAACACCAAAGAAAGCCCTTATATTTCAAGGTTGAATCTGGGTCGTCCGATCCAGTGACGCGTGGCGCAAGATCTGGCCGCATCGGCGTTTCGGTGTTCGGGAGTTCATGGGGTGAGAGTTTCATGTTGTTTGAAACCCCAAACCTTGAAATGTCGATTGCGCCCAGGACCGGGCCTGTGGTTTTGGCATCTGGTCGTAAAGGAGCAGGTCTGGAGGAGGGACGCTTATGTTTATGGAAAAGTCTCAGCCGTTCATTCTAAGGACGCGTGTCGCAATATTTGACTGCGTCGGCATTTCGGCGGTGGGGAGTTCAAGGGAAAAGAGTTTCGTGTTGTTCAACATTGTGAAACCCCAAACCTCGATAGCCCCAAAAAGTATAGAAGCTGGGGCCCGTGACTTCACGAAGCATTTTCAGCCGTCCATCAAAGAGGGACATGTGGTGCGCGATTGGGCTCCATCGCCTCCTCGCCCTTCGTAACTTTGAAGAAAGAAGACCAGCCTCCTCCCAGCTGTGAGACACCAAGCGCCAAAAGCATTCAGGACTCGGGCCCACAGTATCGCCAAAAGTGATCTCAGTCGTCTATCCCGCACGGACACGTGATGTGCGATTAGGCCCTATCGCCTCTTTGCGTATCGCGACTTTGAAGAGTAAGGACTAGCTCCTTCCCATCCACGAGACGTGAAGTGCCAAAGCTCCTGAGCATATCATCTCGGCCACTCCCTGAGGAAGCAGTTAATGAAAATCAAGAAGGTAGATGAAACCTCAGCTCGGGCCATAAATGGAAGGTATGGGAGGCTTGGAGAAATCATCATGTGGTACCCTTGTGTGCAGGTCCCCCCCCTGCAAGAGCCATGCTGAGTTAAGGTGGCGTCTAATGAAGGATTTCTGTCTGCGTTTGACTGAAGGGATGCCATGCCTTGGAGGTCCGAGCACGCCTCTGTTGGGCTAATTTGGAGGAGTATATGTAGGCATTTCTGCCATTTTTGTAAGCATCGATGGTTGAGCAGAGCTCCCTACTGTAATGTTTTAGCAGCTATTCTAGCTTTCAGCTTATGCATCTGTATATGAGATTTCTGGTTTTATGACAGACAGTTCTTCTTACTCCGTCTAATTTTCATCTTATGCTAAGAGGGTTCGTAAACAACTAACTGTTGCAGTTCTAGTATGATAAAGGATTTATTATTACATAATTGTGTCCTCTGGCTTTGCATTTGAATGCAAGCCAATCTTGTGTTTAAATGCCTTCTTCTACAGTCTGTTAGAAACTTGTTTCTTATAACAGACCTCATCTTTTCTCTTGTATAAGTCTTCTATCTATTCACCCTTTACTACAGCTCACTGTCTGAAATTTACGCAAGACCTCACTTGCTCATGCATACCTGGCCTAGTTTCAGAGTTGGAACGTTATTGTTTTGAGTTTCCCTCCATTCGATCACCCATCTATGAACAACTGTGACATAAAAATGATGGGCGTCGGGCTCTGCTCCTGCTAGCAATCCAGGAGTGACTTCTGTCACCAACATTTATGGCGCCATTGCCAGGGACGAAGTTGAAGATTTTCCCTGGGTAGAACGACATTAAGCCTCTGATTCTGAAGGTGCATCAGACATCAGATCCCTACAAGATTGCTACTGTGCACCTGGTGACTCCACTATGGCAACTCCAACGTTTCCACTTCACTGTCTTAGTTGTAGCTATTTTTAGCGCACTTGAAAGCTGACCCCGAGGATCTTTCTCGAGAAGGTTTCAGCAGCTGCTTTCTTATCCTAAGAAGTTCCCTTGGGTAACGAAAACGTTAATATCTACCCTTTGATGGTGAACAAAGACTAGACACATTCGAAGCTGCCCATTTTTCACTTGGCGACTCCATGATTCGAGGATCAATTGGCGACTCCACTGGTTCGATATGGAGAAAATCCTAGCTCAAAGGTTTGCTCCTTTTAATTTTTCTGCTATTCCTGGTTTTCCTAATGATGTCCCTTCTCTAGATGAATGGAGTGATTATTTTCCTAGATTTAGAGAGCGTGAAGAGGACAACCCTGCTCAGCATCTCTGGGAGTCTCATGAACTCATGCATCAGTGGGAGATACAACATGAGGATGTATTATTGAAAATTTTCATGTTCTCATTAGCAGGGGATGCTCGTAAATGGTATCATTCTTTAACCCCTACTAGAATTTCTTCACTCGTAGAATTTCATGTAGCTTTCAATGCCCATTGTTAGAAGATTTATCCCTTTGAGTTAATTTTTTATAACTGTTGTGAGGGATACAACAACTGTATACAAGATAGAGCTGCTTCTTACGTAGGCTATGAGGATGATCCTGATGACTTGGATCAGAAATCAGTCCTTTCTACATCAGAGGAAGGTTATGAGAGTGAGGAAGACCCTGAGGAGGAGGAAGATGCTTTGGGTGAGGTTAGGGAATTGATAAAATCTCTCTCTACCCAACTGGATAGGTGGGAAGCTGAACGATGTGCAGAGGATTTTCCAGTCCTTGAGGCAGATGTTCTTGGCGACTCTTTTGAAGAGGATATTGAAGATTTCATAGCCATAGAGACATTATTTTATACCCCTGAGGAGCCTGCTGTCTTAGATTTAAAGAAAGAAGTCATTGGGGAAGAGGATTTTTCTCTTTTTATTCACGAGATTTCCCATGATGTATTTACATTTGGGATTGAAAAGGAGGATCTGGATATCGTTCCTTTTTTGCAAGATGAATAAGTTTGGTGCTCACCCAGCTTTAACGACTATTCAGTTGAGGAGCAGTAGAGCCCCACATCACAGATTGATGACCTGGGTAGTAGCCAACCCGTGTATGACAACTATGAATCAGGTTCTGAGCTGGACACCCAGAACTTCCAAGAGAAGGCTGCAGAGCCTTCTCCTCTGTTCACAAATGAAAGACAATATGAGGAAATCAGCCCCTCTGAGCAGCAAATTGAAAATAAGAGCTTTCCCACAGGTCCTATCTATGATTATTATGACTCTGACCCTTGGGAGAGCCAAGAAGAGGCACCAGAAGAACCAGAGGAGCAGTCGAAGATGCAGTTTACAGACTGCGCAGAGCCAGTCAGCGAGCAGCCACCGCCTAAGATCAATCAGCCTACGTCAGCTATCCACCCACCTGTGCTTACCATAGATATTCAACCACACATCCACAACTGTGTAGCAGAGGAGGTTGTCTGTCGCCAATCTTCTGGAGTTTTCCACTGGTCCAATGAGCCTATGAAGGAATACATGGAGTTGCATTTCCTTCATAAATTGGAGCCGCCCTATTTCATCTCAACTTCATCCTGTAAGGAGGAGTTGAAGAGCGTAACCGTTCTGCTGTCATGGTTATACCACCTGTTCATAATCATCGACAGAAGGAAGGAGATTCCATTAAGGAATTTACTTGATTGGCTATGGTGGAAATTTGCTTTCACCTAGCCTCATGTACAAAGTATATTAGTATTAGGCTGTACATAAATAAGCTCCTTTGAGCATGTATGTTTGTTTTGTTCATTTTTACTTATCAGCATGTATTTTCAGTAGGCTATTTTGAGCTTGACTCCATAGCCCAACAGAAAGGTGACTGGAACTGCAGAAGGAGTTCTTAGAGCATCGCAGGGACGAATCTATCCCCCATGGAGCCTAATGTTAGCAATTATTTTTTTCATTAGGTGTAGATGCAACCAGGTCTGCAGGATGACCGAGAAACACCCAAGCGCAGCAACAGAATGATTTCCTTCCTGGTTATGAGTCAATTGAGCGGACAAGGTTTCACTTTCAGCAGTCGAGATCCATCCACGAAGCAGATCAGTGGTCGTCGAGATATTGGGGCTACCAAGTTACGCGACATATAACACCAAAGAAAGCCCTTATATTTCAAGGCTGAATCTGGGTCGTCCGATCCAGTGACGTGTGGTGCAAGATCCGGCCGCATTGACGTTTCAGCGTTCGAGAGTTCATGGGGTGAGAGTTTCGTGTTGTTTGAAACCCTGAACGCCCAAATGCCGATTGCGCCCAGGACCGGGCCCATGGTTTTGGCATTTGGTCGTAAAGGAGAAGGTCTGGAGGAGGGGTGCTTATGTTTATGGAAAAGTCTCAGTCGTTCATTCTAAGGACGCGTGTCGCAAGATCTGATCGTGTCGGTGTTTCGGTGGTCGGGAGTTCAAGGGAAAAGAGTTTTATGTTGTTCAACATTGCGAAACCCCGAACCCCGACAGCTCCAAAAAGCATAGATGCTGGGGCCCACGACTTCACGAAGCATTTTCAGCCGTCCATCAAAGAGGGACACATGGTGCATGATTGGGCTCCATCGCCTCCTCACCCTTCGCAACTTTGAAGAACGAAGACCAGCCTCCTCCCAGCTGCGAGATGCCAAGTGCCGAAAGCATTCAAGACTCGGGCCCACAGTATCACCGAAAGTGATATCATTTGTTTATCCTGCACGGAAACGTGGTGCATGATTAGGCCCTATCGCCTCTTCGCGTATCGTGACTTTGAAGAGTAAGGACTAGCTCCTTCCCATCCATGAGACGTGAAGTGTCGAAGCTCCTGAGCATATTGTCTCGGCCACTCCCTGAGGAAGCAGTTAATGAAAATCAAGCAGGTAGATGAAACCTCAGCTCGGGCCATAAATGGAAGGTATGGGAGGCTTGGAGCAATCAGCCCGTGGTACCCTTGTGCACAGGTCCCCCCCCTGCAAGAGCCATGCTGAGTTAAGGTGGCGTCTGACGAAGGATTTTCATCCGAGTTTGAATGAAGGGATGCCACGCCTTGGAGGTCCGAGCACGCCTCTGTTGGGCGAATTTGGAGGAGTATATGTAGTCATTTTTTCCATTTTTGTAAGCATCGATGGTTGAGCAGAGCTCCCTACTATAATGTTTTAGCAGCTATTCTAGCTTTCAGCTTATGCATCTATATATGATATTTCTGGCTTTATGACAGACAGTTCTTCTTACTCTGTCTAATTTTCATCTTATGCTAAGAGGGTTCGTAAATGAATGACTCACGCGAATTGTTGCAGTTCTGTTATGATAAAGGATTTATTATTACATAATTGTGTCCTTTGGCTTTGCGTTTGAATGCAAGTCGATCTTGTGTTTAAATGCCTTATTCTACAGTCTGTTAGAAACTTGTTGTTTATAACAGACCTCCGTTTTTCTCTTATATAAGTCTTCCGCCTGTTCACCCTTTACTATAGCTCACTGTCTAAAATTTACGCAAGACCTCACTTGCTCATGCATACTTGGCCTGGTTTTAGAGTTGGAACGTTATTGTTTTGAGTTTCCCTCCATTCGATCACCCATCTATGAACAACCGTGAAATAAAACTGATGGGCGTCGGGCTCTGCTCCTTCTAGCAATCCAGGAGTGACTTCCGTCGCCAACACACTCCAGAATTCACAAAAACCTTTATTATGGAAAGTGATTCCTTGGGAAATGGAATTGATGTTGTTCTAATGCAAGAAGGAAGGCCCATGGCTTTTGAAAGTCGACCACTCAAGGGAAAATACTTACATAAACCCATTTATGAGAAGGAAATGATGGAAATACTACACGCATTGAAGAAATGACATCCTTACCTAATAGGTAGGCACTTCAAGGTCAAACCAGATCATGATAGTCTTAAATACTTTTTGGAACAAAGACTATCTTCAGAAGAACAAAAAAAATGGGTAACCAAGATATTGGGTTATGATTTTGAAATCATCTATAAAAAGGGGAAGAAAAATGTCGTGGTAGATGCACTCTCAATAAAGGATGAATATGTTGAGGCCTTTCTCTATGCTATCTCGATCATCCAAATTGATTGGATAATAGAAGAAAGGGATGAATGGAAGAATGATGAAAAAGTGTGGACTCTCATTCAAAGGTTGCAATAGGATTCTAGTGCATCAAATACATTTACATGGAAAAATGATTCACTATGGTACAAAGATCGCTTATATTTATGTAAGAACTCCCAACTCAAACAAAATATACTATTGGAATTGCACACCTCTCCAGTAGGAGGGCACTCAAGATTTTTGAAAACCTACCATAGAGTCAAGAACAATTTTTTTGGGATGGCCTTAAAACTGATGTTCAAAGGTTTGTGGCATAATGTTTGGTTTGCCAACAAAATAAGGTGGAAACAATTAAGACTCCACGTCTTTTACAACCATTAGCCATCCCAAGTCAACGCTGGGAGGAGGTTTCCATGGATTTCATCACAGGGTTACCAAAGTCTGAAGGAAAGAGTGTCATCATGGGTATTGTTGATAGACAGACGAAGTACGCACACTTTTGTGCACTCTCTCATCCCTTCCAAGATAGTACAGTTGCCATCGCATTTATGGAGACAGTTCAAAAGCTACATGGAAGCCCAAAGATTATTGTAAGTGACATAGATCCCATCTTCACTGGACATTTTTGGACAGAGTTATTTTCTTGTTTGGGTACTCAATTGGCTCATAAGTCATCCTATCATCCTCAATCTGATGGAAAAACTGAGTAGGTCTTCTATGTCTCCATTACCCTTTTCAAGAACTTGTTCTTCTTGTTTCCCTAACGGTGTATTCAAAAGGAGTCCTCTCCCGGGTGGAGGTTGGATTTCTTTTTTAGCTAATGAGACCTGACCTTATTTACACCCTAGAACTCTATCATTTTGGCTTCTTCAAAATTCTCATCCAGGGTTCGTTTGGTATCCCTCTTCACAAACATGGAAATAGAAGCTAGGAGGGAATTAGCATATACTTCGATTTGCAACTCTTGAGTCGGTTTACCTCCAGGCTGGAATTTGTTAAAGATAGTTGTGAATCTTTAATTTAAATATTTAACCTTCTCCTTTGAACTCATGGTGGTTGCGAACAATTCATCCATCAAAACTCCTGTAGTGGTTTCTTCGGCAAATTTATATAGAAAATCCTTCTGAAACTTTGTCCAAATAGTTATGGATCCTATAGGTAAGTTAAAATACCATGTGGAGGTTGAGTTGTCATAAGTGTAAGGGAATAGCCTGCATACTATGTCTTCATGTTGGACATTCATAAGTTTGATCGCTAGTATGAATTTATTGATATGATCTTCAGGAAATCCTGAGGTCTCAGGATCAAACTTAGGAAGTAACTTCTATGGGTATCAGGGAAGGTTATGGACTCACCCTGGGATGGCCAAATTGTCTCTGGCCAACCAAGGTTGATTGTTCTGTGGTATGTTTCCCCCTTCTTCATCATGGTCATTATTGTCTTCCATATTTCAGACCCTGATTTAAATTCCTCCTCTTCTGAAAATTCGTCCGGCTCGTAGACGTCACCAGCTGGAATTTCAGGGATTAGATTTAGAGGGTGATTGATTTCAGTGATTGAGAAATCTATTAGGTATTCTAGTGCGTGCACAAAAACTTGGTCGGGGGTGTAAACCACTGGTATTCTTATTTTTTGTCTACGAGGAAGTATTGGAGCTAAGGATAGTGAACCAATTTGCCGGGCATGTGCTCTAGTGATTCTTCTAAATTGATTTAATTCCTTGTGAGGAATATCATAAGGTATGTTAGGGAACTCAGTGTGTGTGGGTTGTATTGGGAATGACTAGCCATGCATGTGGGTTGTTTTGAATCTTACAGGCTGTCTGAAATATTATGTGAAATATGTATTCAACCATTCATTCTTTAAGCCCTCCTTATATCACCAATTTTGTTGATGGGTCCTAGATCCCTTTAATCAAAAATAGGAACCAAACCCACCACCAAGGGCCAATTAGACTCTGGATCGTTTAATAGTGGAATGGTTCTCCATATCTTACGATCCGACCAATTAATCAATGGGATTTATGTTTTCTTGCGAAGGAGTCTCCTTCATTTTGGACTTTCTTGTTTTGTGTTTTCTCTTAGGTGGGACCGATATAATATGGAAGCCGGTATAAACCAACCTGGAAGAAAAACAAGAAAAGGATCTAAATACTAGAGAAGAGGTTGGTCTTGGGATAACCCATTGCTCAAGCATGCAAACATCGATCATCTACCACATGCCTAGTACTAATACATTAATCGTGTGAGTAATTTGATTTTTGGATGAGATACTAATTAGCAAAAAGAAAACACGCATGTGATAAAATAATAGCAAGTAA
This sequence comes from Picea engelmannii, assembly GCA_009831015.1. Lineage (NCBI taxonomy): Eukaryota > Viridiplantae > Streptophyta > Pinopsida > Pinales > Pinaceae > Picea > Picea engelmannii. Next base: position 18,601 of record WSFP011317737.1, on the reverse strand, counting down.
AATAATTTAGTTAACTCTAATCATCCATCACATAATAACACAATGATTCATCTTCATAATTAAAAAAAAGAACTGTAAAAATATTGCATCAGATAACTTATCAATAGATTTAATAGATCTTACTCATTGTAGCATACATTCATGAGATGAGATAGAAAATAGTTCTTCTCCACATCCAATCATACACGTGTTTGATGAAAACACAAATTTGTCTCTGGTCGAGAAGGACTTCTCAATTCAAGGTAGCTCCAAAATAATTCTTAACAAAACCCAAAAAAAGAGTTTCTTGCGACAACCATCGACCCTTAACTAATCGGTCGATGCTCTTATTTATAACATAAAATTAACAAAAAATAATGACTAATAGTGAAGATAAGCAAAACAAAATTCTCCACATAGAGTTCTTTCCTAACAGTTTGTCTAAGAGTCATCTCAAGATATCACTTTAAAAGGGTGACTCTTCTCGTACACCGACCAATTGATGAACAACTCCTCGCAGGTGTTGGCATACGGGAACCTGTGTTGTTCCATTGGGGTTGCGTAAATCTCTTGTATCTCTATCGCATGCACCTGATACTTAAATATACTGGAACTCAATTGTTGCAGCATGAACCAAGATTTGATCGAGTGTTCCATAAACTGTTGTACCTAACTTGACGTTGTTTATGTCGCCTTTGTTATTTCTTCGCTCCATGACGAATCTTGCTTGGTGTGCGATTCGACTATGTCGTGTAAGTCGACAAAGTCATTGGGTGTACCGAACTCAGGGAGTCCAATATATTGCATCACCTGATTGATCTTGATCCAGTGTTTTTCTCACTTGGCCCATTTCTCTTGAATCTCTTGGTGTGGTTCCCAAGACATTTTTCCTAATACTCGGCTATTTTATTTATGCGATCAAGACTTCTTTCGTTCAACAACTAATGTCGTGTTCTTCTTTATCTCAACCTTATTGGACTACACCAATGTAGTCAACTCTCTCGACAACTTGCTACAATTTTTAGTAGCCCCGCTCCATATCCTGTCATTTTGCGAGCGCCATGAGAGTATCTTCCTGGAGTTTGACTATCCCTTTAGTGAATATGTGCCCCTCGACTGTGAACTTTCTATAATCCTCCTTGAATTCACTCCTTAGGTACACCACGACCTGTGTGGTGTCCTAATAGTACTTAGCCAAGTGGAAAATTTTTTCTAGTTCTTTCAGGGCAGAGGCCAACTACTTTTCATATCTTTTATCTCTGTCTAGGGTCGCATCTATAATTTCCATCCCTGCACCGATGAGTTCGGATGTATTATCATGTTTTGTGTTGATCAAATGTTCCTCGCTAGTGATGAGGATGGAGTGATCTAAAGTAATCCTCATCTTCTTGGTGGTTCTCTAGATGATAGCCTTCTTCATTCGATGATAATCTATGGCATGTATTTCGGATACCTCGTCCATGGGTTCGAGAATCTACTAATCACCCCATGTGAGTGTGTTTCCCAGAATTTCGTTGGTGTATACTTGTTCAAGGTTGGGTTATTGAAATTCCTCGTTATGCTTTGAAGGTCTAGCTTATGTTTGTTGTTCATCAAGGGTTTGATTATTGAGTGAAATAGAGGCATTGGGGATAGACTCGATACTTACTTTCTCATCATCCATTGAAGCCCCAATTTCTTGTTGTGAGACTTCCTCCTTTGGGTCATCTGACTCTGGTCCGTTATTCAGACTGTTTGTTTGGATCTCTGGTGCATCGAGAATTTTAGTGTCTAGGACACTATCAACTTCTTTTTCTTTCTATGGGACCTCCTGGGTTTGGACCTCAGGAAGAGGGGAAGATGTCTTCTCAGGTCCCTTTTCTTCTGTGACATGCACAGGGGTCCCAAGAGACACATATGGGATCTCATCATCATCATATATATTTATAAACTTGCTCAAGGGGTTCAATGTGTCGGTCCTCTGCTATGCTTTGATGTTCTCTAGCTGAGATGAAACACCTATTGGTGATCTGACCAGGGGCATTGTGAATTCAGGGTCATCTAACCCGATAATTTCATCAAGGTCTATAAATTCAGGGCCGCTTGGGCCCGCTCAACTTCTTCCTGGGTTATTTGCCAGTGATTCCATGGTTTCAACGATGTTTGGATCATCCTAAAACTGATCAATCATCCACCACTCTTTCTCTAACATGAAAAATCCACTTTCCCGAGTGTCCAATGCCATAGTAAAACCTCTTCCTTGTACCGAGACTTCTTAGGGAATCTTTGTTGCTTCAGAGGCTATCATCTCTTCTCTAGCCCTGAGGGCTCTTTGAGTCGACTGTCCTAGAGTTTCCTCTTGTTCATCTAGGATCATGGCTTTGAACCTGGTCATCCTAGGATAAACCATCCTTGCCAAAAATTCATCCCAATCCTAAGCGTTTTCCATCAAGATCTCATATTCAAACCTGTCATGGGCGTATGAACAACAAGACGATACTTGCGATGCGTTCTTCAAGACTAGACCATTTGGGTCATGCTTGCGAAAATGATCAGTCTGGAATCAAAGTTCCAATTGGCTCAACCCTTCCTGCTTGGCTTGAGCGGTGTCTTTTACCATGCAAAAAACTATATGGAATACATAGGGTATGAATTCATGCTTCTTATCTTTTACCAAAGTAGCATTGTAACCTTGCAGGATGGTATGGTAACAAATTTACCCTATTACTAGTCGATCAGGGACATACACCGGTAACAATTGTGGTGCTCTAGCTTCGAAAACCCTGATGTAGGTATCACGCTCATCCAGATACCAGTGGCCAACCTTTGATATCATCTTTTTGGCCGCAGCCAACAGTATTGGACACTCTTTCTTGAAAAGAATAAAATGAATGTCTGTGATGAATTGATCACAGATGAGGGAGTAGGATTTCTTGTACATGTTCTCCCATAATATTTCAAAATATACATGAATCGGGAGTTATGAGGCATGCTAGCTCATGTTCATTCCAAAAAAGACATTTTTGGCACATATGACGTCCAATAAATAAGAATCCATGTAGAAGGATGGGGTCTCTCCTTCTTTCAACATCTGATCCTTTTGAATGCAAGTGCTCAGCTACTTGGAAATGATGGTACCCTAGTTAAAACCTCTCCCTGAAATGGCTACAATTTAGGCTAGAGGAATCCATGCCTCTGAGAACTCGAAACAATATTTATCCCCATACAACTGGCAGATGAGGGCCATTAGATAGATATACGACTCTCTTAAGTTGGTCGTCGAGTACTAGACGGAAGTCTGATTGGTGTATGTTTTATCCTCTCTCCACCACGAAGTCATCATTCAGTTGGTGTCATGTTTCTCATAGAAGTTTATAACAAAATCGGTGTTCAATTGCTCCTTCGGGGATCTACGCTTGTAATAACCCTGCACCTCCACTATAAGGAAAACCCCAACGCACTCACCATTGTCATCATTAATCAAACATCATTGTGTATCTGTGTCATCTATAAGCCACTTCAAGAGTTCTATTCAGGGGAATACTAGGGTTCTGCTAGCTACCATGTGGAGACATGATCTTCAGATATTCGAAAAAACTTCAACGTCAAGATTTCTCATATCGGGGTCATTGTGTGGGGTATATTTGGGGAATTATTCTTTCTTTATCTTCTTCCAGAATTCTCCTCAATGCGGGAGTACTGCCTTGGTCACTGTGCTTGATTTTGTGTCTCCAAACGTCGGAGGCTGAGTGAAAATCTTCTTGGTGGATGTCCCGATGACTGGTTTCGGCCTTGGAGCGAATTATAATTGCTTTGTTGACCCTGGGGATGAGCCTTCTCCTGCCCCTGATTCTTTCAGCTTAGGTTCCCTTGGCAATCACCTAATACTTGGTTTCTTTGGAGGCATTATTCCTACAACCGAAACAAATCCTTTAGGGCATGCATACAGAGTAACACCAGAAAAAATGTATGAAGTGAAACATAAAAAATCCACAGACTAGAACATACCTATAACACTTGCTAAACCTATTGTTTAATACTCACTAGATCTTGGAATCCTTTTTTGAATTGCTCGTCTCACTCCTCTAGAAATTATCTGCGCACGATGATCTTGTTTATGAACAACTTCAAAGAATTTAAACCGGGAAGAAGTTGTCGTGTTGTATCAACCAATTTACTCAAGTTATAAGTGAAAATCAAATGAAATCTATCGCCGAATCTCTACAGTTCAATTCATCATGGGTTGACAGTAGAGGCACATAGGGTGGTGCGATCTATTTGTAATTTCAAACGAATGACTTGATCCACGCATGAATTAATAACTAATGCTAGATTTGGAATTAATTAGTTCTTTACATGCTTTGAATCCAACGTATCTTAGCACTAAAATGTCCCATCACGTCTCTTTCTTAGTGGACAGATCAGGGATTGGCGATGCATGGTGAATGTTTTCATTGGTATCCTCCTGATAAGAACTTCGGATGCCAATCTATTTCGTCGTACGGTGTTGAAGTGTAAAAACTAACTCAGGGTGGGACTTGGACCTCGGGAACCGATAACAACTCAAGGGAAAAAAATAGATTGTATGTTTATCCAATCTGGCAAAGACATGTGGCCAATGAGGACAGGTGGTTTGATCGTGTATATCAAATAGAATCAAGGTTTCAACAAGAAGCACATGTTAAATTAAGCCTAGGATTATCGATGTCGAAAAGGTATCGGAGGTCGACGATCGAAAAAAAAACTATTACACTTTCTACGGACTTACTTTCTCAAAACTCGTTGATGCCGAAATGTTTTGGGGATCGGCTATCAATGATATCCTTGTGTAATGCTTGCCATGAAATAAATATTCCTTCTTGCGATGCCGATGAATATCGGTGCTCGGCGACTGCGTTTTTCCTAAGTGTTTTTCTTTCATCTTAACAACTTCCGATGTTGAATCTTTGAGCACATCGAGAAGAGTGGTTTGGCTGCTAATTCTTTATTTAAGCATTAAGTCTTTTTCTTTTAATTCGTGATTTTTCATAGATTCAAGCGAACTTTGGAAGACTTAATCAGAGTCAAAATGGTAAGAAAACACAACATTTTCATAATGAAGACAAATCAGATAGTGTAAAAAGATCAAGTGCTACCCAAAAAGTAAAATTTGACTTATAATTTTTAGGGTCTGTTGAGTGCTCAACGGTGTGTACAACAACCACAAAGAAAGCGTTATGGGGGACTAATATCCACTAGGAAGGGAAAGGGAAGGGGGATGAGAGGCTATGAAAAAGGGGCTAAGCTTGAGGGATTAACCCAAGGGAATATTATAATATATTCCTAAAAGAATAAGTTTGGACATAACTTGTTATCCTAATTTCCTTTGGGGGAGGAACGAACCCCAAATGGAGAGGAACGAGCTCCTGGGGAGCCAAGTGTCATCCAAGATGCAAACAAATTTAGGTGGTGAAATTCCATCGTTGTGGGGGTTTGATCTCACCATTCTGACCATTCTTTCCATCCTTTATCCCATTCACTCATGCACTGAGATGGCACATAGTCATCCATTTTCTCCATTGTTGAACCCTCTCCCATCATGATATTCTGTAATTTTTTGAGCCATCCCTTGCCTTACCCAATTTTTCTATTGTGGTTACTTGGTTGACTTAAGAGCTGGAAAAAGGAAGCAGATTGTCAGGCCTATGGTTTGAACAGGTGTTTTGTCACACCTATGGGTTGAAGAAGTAGGTTGCTATTCCTGTGAGCAACTCTCTCCGTGTGAGAGAGATTTCTAGGGAATTGATTTCTCCTGGAGGGATCCCATTAACAACTACAGATCTCTGAGAATTCCTGATCTGGCTTGTTGCTAAAGCCATGGAAGGGAAGTGGAGCAATCGATGAACTATGGAACAATGAAGGTGTATATTCCTATGGTGGGATAACCATGTGGGGAATGGGAGTCTATGAGCAGTGGGCATAAGTATGCTCCTTGGAGGGAATCCTTCCTATTGCATCATGCAAATTTTTGTAGTCTCATCCTAACCTAGGATTTCCTTTACCCTAGGTGGAGTTTAGTCCCATCTCAGGGGTGACCCACTGCTGATAGCTTGGAGAAATGTGGTCTAACACTCAGAGGTTCATGGAAGGTCTCCACACAGTCGATGGTCTTCTCATAAAAATATAAGTACCAATTCTATGCTAATTGTATGATGTGTATCATGCACACATGTTATAATGTTATGAGTATTTCCTGTATATCTTGCATGTGTAGGCTTACTGTTATTTCTGCATTAATATACATTGTAGAAATATGGTTATGTCTATTTAAATTTGCATTAGATATATATAGATATCAAAGCATTTTAATTTCAAGTGGCATGAACTAGACTGGGTGGCTAGGTATGTTACAATCTGGTTTCAAAGCAGTTTTCTTTTTGAAGTAGTGGCATGCCAATTGGGTATTAGAGCCCATGGTTTCCACACTGAACCTGGATGGGTGACGACTGTGGAATTTGGAGTCAAAATTCCACAAGGAATTGGTGTACAGAGTTCCAAGAGAGTGCTAGGGAAACACATTGGTTGTGTTCATAAGATCAGGAAGTATAACGGTTTGATAAGCCACGATAAACATGGTATTGGGCCGCAAAGTTTAAAATTGGGTCGTTGGATCTGTTTGGAAGAAGATAGATCCCCCACAACCATCAGATATTGAGAAGATGCATGGAGGTTAAGCACATAAGTCCTTCGAAAATCACCCCTCTATTTGTTTTAAAACTATAGTAAAGAAAAATGTTGAAGTCCCAAAGTCCAGAACCGATCTAGACCATCCATTTTTCAGGGAAAAGTGTTCTCAAATTAAGCAATGTTCAGAGTTGGGTAGTCTGGGGGTTGTGGGGTGTTCAATAAATAAATTGCTGAAGTCCTGAAGCTACGGGAAGAAGTTGTCAGCATTCAATAGTTCAAGATTTTTAACAATGTGTAGATGTGAAGAAATCGCTGAAGTCTCGAAGTTACGGGAAGCAGGCGTCGATATTACATAGTTCGAGAGTTTTGAAAATGTGTATATTTGAAGAAATTTTTGAAGTTCTGAAGTTAGAGGAAGAAGTCGTCGACAATTGGAAGTTAGAGATTTTTGACAATGTGTAGATGTGAAGAATCATCGAAGTCCTAAGTTGCCAAAGTGATGTGACATGATGATGTCACCAGGGGTGATGTGGACCAGTTCGACAGTTTGACAATTCGATAGTTCAATAGTTTTGAGAAAGTATTGATGATAAGAAATGCCCTAAGTCCCGAAGCACGGGATATGATGTGGCATGATGACATAATCTAGGGTGATGTGGAACTACCTAGGTCTACCACATGTCACTTGTTTTTGTACTTTTGATAGGCCCTTAGTACCGATTGGGACCTGACACATGTCACTTGATGGTGAGGCCATGTGTCACCACTTTGATTGGTGACAATTGTACTACATGGGCCTCGAGAGGTTAAGTAGTTAAAGAGTTCTAATTTCAGAGAAGAATTGTTGAAAGAACTTTCAGACCTCCGAAGTCCCGGAGTCTTGAAGTCTCAAAGTCCTGAAGTCCCAAAGTTTTGAAGTGACGTGGACACACAATATGCGTTCCATGTGTCACTGTGTTTTGTTCTTTTAAAAGAATAATTTTCCATTTAGAGATTGACACATGTCACCCCTAAAATTGGGCCATGTGTCCACTTCTAGTGTTCTTCCATGTGGCACCAGATCCTACAGTCTAGAGACTTGGCACTCCAGAGGAACATGGTAAGGTTTTGTTAAGTATGAAGACTCCCAAAGCTCCGAAGAGTGGATTAAATCCTCACCGTTCATCAGGAGGGGACATATGACAATAGATCTTATGGTTTGAAGGATTGAAGGCATAAGAAGTTGAGGTCAAGGACTTCTAAAGGCCTGAAGGTCAGAGTCCATATCGACCGTTGACAGAGATATGACACGTTGAGGTAAGAGAATGGGTCTTCAGTGGGTTGACAATTTGAGAGATTGGTAGTGAAGTTCTTTAGAAACCGCCAAAGCCCGGAGTCCGGGAGTTCCTATCCACCGTAGCTCTGAACAGAGAATGAGGACTTTAGATCCACCGCCCATTGCGAGTTCATCAGTTGGGTAGTTGAGGATGTTTCTGATGTGCAGAAAAGGAAACCTCTAAAAATCTGAAGCCCTGAAGTTCCAAGGCTCTAGATAAGTGCCTAAGTGTTAGCGTTGGGTCACAACCCTTGGTCACATGAATTTGGGGGTCGAAGAAAACGGGCTAGCACCCAAAATTTTATTTTAAGAACATGAAAGAGGTTTAGAGAAGGACTTTGTGGGAATCTTAATTGTACAGAACTACACCTAAAGAATTCAAGAAGGCCTATAAACTTGATGGAGGGATTCAACATGGATCTAAGAGCCAATTTGACTCTGAGTTGGAAGAATCCATGTACAAGAGCATCACTAAAAAGGAAATTGTTCAAGTATCCATAACTTCCTACTCAAAACTCAGAATTGAGCATGGAAATAGCCATTGGAAATATATTGAATAGTAGAAGATAATTGTTCACCCAAAAATTAGATCTGAATAGTCAACTTCTTAGGAAATCAATAGAAAATAATTCTAATATATATTAATGAATCAAAATGGTTCATGTTTTTATGAAATTATTGAGAACAATTAGCCTGACAAAGTTCTGTTGGCTGCATGGTTTTTCAAAATTAATAGTTATCCGATCAGAGTGAGAACAAAGTGAAGAGTTATGGAGGATACATTAGTAGTATACAACCAAGAAGATGAAATTAGAGGGTTGAATGTCTAGTTGGGTATGGAGGGAACCAAATCCACTGGACATGGAGAAGGAAAGGAGGAAGACATAAATCTGGTTGAGACCGTGAGAAAATTGCAGAAAAATGTCCAGAGCCACAAGGATGATAATGAAAGGCTTATGAAAGCCAAAGAGCAGTTGGAAGACTTCAACATGGAGTTAATTCATAGCCTAGAAATAATTGAAAATAATTTGGATAAGGAGAGTGGCTACTGCAAATCGTGAAGCCATGGGACCCCTGCGAATAAAGGAAGATCAAGGTGTGGTAACAGACATCACCATCACTCCCAAAAGAATTCCCATAGGATATCACACAGTAGCCCAAGTCCATCCCTTGTCAGGAAGCATAGGAGGTCTGGGGTGGATGAGTTGAAAGGAGAAATGAATAAGATAAAACCTCCTACTTTTGATGGAGAGCACAAGAAGGATGAATATTCTGAGACATGGCTACTAGGCATGAGGAAGTATTTCCAATTTCATAACTGTTCTTCACATGTAGACAAAATAATTTCTATTTATCATTTGAAAGGAAAGGCATACATGTGGTGGGATCAACTTTTGCATGCGTATCACATCAGGGAGAAAAATGTGACTTGAAAGGAATTCGAGAGGCATTTTGAAAATAAATACCTGACCAAGAGGTATTATGACAGAAATATGAAAGATTTATTTGAAATCAAACTGGGAAGCATGAATATTGATGAATATGAAAGGAGATTTTTAGAGTTGTTGAAGTATGTCTCCTTCATCGAGGATGATACAATTAAGATAGAGAGGTACCTGAGTGGGATGTTATCTTTCATCAATGACAAGATCCAATATGATGATACCAAGAATTTGGAGGAAACCATAAAGAGAGAAAAGTTTTTATATGATAAACATAAAGGAAGACTACTTTCCATAAGGCTTGGGAGGAGAAGAAGAAGTTTAAGAAGGAATAGAGGCATAAGCAGAACAAGCCTCCATTTTTCAAAACCAGTACTCAAAGACAACCATCTCTTAGAGAGCACAGAATGGCTAAGGTAGGTGGGCAAAGGCCAAGGAGGACACCCATTCAATGTTGGTTTTGTAAAGGAGACCATAAGTATAGAGATTGTCCTCACAAAAGTGACAAAGTGAGAGTTGTCCACAATGTACAACAAGTAGAAACAACAAAGGACATGGGTAGAAGTGTACCAAGGATCTATGCAGCCTTGGACAACAAGAAAACAAAGTTTCAAGCACACATGATTTAAGTAGAAGGTATGATCAATAACCATGCCTTTACTATTTTTATAGATTCAAGAGCTAGTCATAGTTACATAGATCCTAAAGTTGTGGAAAGATTGATTTTTCCAAGAAGAAAGCATGAGAAATCTTGGTTGGTATAGCTGGCTACATGAGCCAAGAGAAAAGTTGTTGAGCTGGTTAAATCATGTCCAATGGACATGAATGGGGTAAGTACCAAGGTAGATTTGAGCATCCTTCCATTGGGTTCATATGACTATCTAATTGATATGGATTGATTGGACCAAAACCATGTCATATTAGACTATCATAACAAGGAATTTACTTGCCTGGATGAGGAAGGGAACCTAATAACAATCCAAGGAATTCCTAGGGCAGTTACTGTCCAAGAGATATCGACAATGAAGTTGTGGAAGTGATCCAAAATATATTTGAAGAAAGAAATGAATACAGATTATTATCAAAAGATGCTTAACACAGAATAACAGATATGTATTAAAACTGGTTTCTATTCAATAAGGAAATAAGATGAAATTGTAAAATGCAGTGGAAATAAGCTTGCTAGAATGGTGGCAGCTTATCTATGAGAAGAGATGTGATGGCTACGCGCATTCACAAGAATATGATTACAATGAGTCTTTGAAGGCCTTTTACAATAAAAAATAATTTCAAAAACCCTATACATCCAAAACATATAACCCTAGAAGATGTAGGGCCAAAAGTCATGTGGGCCCCGTTTGGGTAAGTTTGTACATCAACTTCTCAAGGTTGTAACTTTTGCACACGATCTTCATTTTAGGTGCGCGATAGCCCGTTGGAAAGGCCTATCTAAGGACTACACATTTTTTTTCTATCTTATCTCTTAATGGTCACTCAAGCTGTGGAGAGCCCTAAAAAACGTTGTTTAGGGCCTCAAAATGGCCCCGCAAGTCAGGGACCTGAAAACTAGGGAAAAACTACCAAACTGGAAAACTGCCAAAATGAGCCAGTTGGAATAGGTGGGAGGCCACCCACATCCATCTAGATCAAGAAGTGTTATAGAAAGGGATGCCAAATATTTGCATCTCATATGGAGGAAGCACCTAAGGATAAGGTGCCAAATCTGGAGGATCACTCAGTTATGAAAGATTTTGAGGATGTGTTCAAGGAGATACCAAGACTACCCCCAAAGAGAGATATTGATTTCTCTATAAATTTGATTCCTGGAGAAACTCTAGTATAAAAGACTCCCTACAAAATGAGTACACCAGAGCTGAAGGAGTTGCAAATGCAGCTTGAAGAACTACTAAAGAAGGGGTATATATGCCCAAGTGTGTCACCTTGGGGTGCCCCATTTTTATTCATGAAGAAGAAAGATGGGACATTGAGATTGTGCTTTGAATTCAGACAATTGAACAAAGTGACTATAAAGAACAAGTATCCTCTGCCAAGGATCGATGATCTCTTTTTTCAATTAAAGGATGCAAGGATATTCTCAAAGATTGATCTCTAGTTAGGATATCATAAAGTGAGGATCAAAGATGAAGACATAAACAATACCACCTTCAAGACAAGGTATGGTCATTACGAATTCACAGTGGTGGCATTTGGATTATCAAATACACTAGTTGTTTTTGTTATCACTCTAGGAAACTCTCTTAGGTTATATCTCAGAGATGCCTGGTAACTTAACTAATATCTTAATGATTCACTCAAATGGATTACGTTGGATGACTAAATCAAACCTCACTCACTCAAGACATGCATAAACACACTTAGATTGACAAGTATTTCAACTACTACTGTTCAGAGAGTTTGTAAATAAGTGGATGTGTGGAGAATCCTTACTATACCAGCAGAATCATACAATAAACATATATGAATGGCCAATTACAATAAGTAAATAATACATTCAATTCTAACTCATTATAAAAATGTGAATAACATGAATATAAAATTCAAGTGCAAGTACAGACTAGATAAGAAGATGGGAATATGAACAAGTAATGGCAAAAGAAGCTTGTATTACTTAATATGAAAATGAGAAGCTTGATTACAAAGTCTGAAAGAGTCTCCAAAGTCAAACCATTAGTCTATAAAACTGATAGGATTTATATCCTTTACACGCAGTTTCATATCCTCAAAATATGGATGTGATAACCTCTTCTCCCATCTTAAATTCGAATTTGTGAGGTGGCTGGAAAAGACAAATATTTCTGGAAATATACTTCTCAAATATTGACCCATATATCTCCAACAAAAACCTATGTGTACAAAATGGAAGAGGATTTTTTATATTGGTTCGTTGTGAGAAAAAACCTCTCTTAGTTATTTGAGATTCGTTTTCATATTCCCGGGATCTACATTTCAAAAACATATGTCAAATAGGGAAATTTTGAGATCCGAAACTTAGGGCTCAGAGATGAATTTGATTCTCCAAATATATGACACATGTTAGAAAAATGAGAGAGGTTATTTTTCTTTGACATGTTAGAAACAAAAACCTCTTACTGTTTCAGAAAATGATTCTCCTGTCACTCAGAATAATCATTTGAAAATGATGACTCAGCGTAGTAAAAACAAACTTTTCTGCACTTTCGGTGGCTAAAATGGCCCCGAATTTCGGGTTTAAGCTACCGAAAGATAGGGCTTTCAGTGGCTTAGAAGTCCATTTGGGAAGGCGCTTAGCCACCTAAACTTGAGTTTTGACTTTTTTGAAATAAAAATCAAATCCAATGTTTTTCAAACTTTATTACAGACATAAGGATCTAAACAATGAACCTTAAAAAATTTAGAAAAGTATTTTTCAATGACCTCCTATCACCTAAAATTAACAAATTTGACTATGTCATTTGAGGAGATAACATCTGGCTCCAAATGGGATGGAGACCTCCTTGCGAGATTTCCAAGAAACTAATAGTTCCAGTCTCCTTTAGCATTGGGCATGGAGTCATCTGGCTTTTACGATTGGAGACCTCCCTGTGAGGTTTCCAAGAACCTAGAAAACCTTGTGCCTTTAACATTAGGCTATGGAGTCCTTTGGCCTTTAGAAATGTTCCCCTGCAAACTTGTAACTTGCCTGTAGCCTTTACAAAATATATCTAGATCCTGGAAAAATGGATCAAATTTACTTAAAATGGAAAGTCAAAAATAGTTCCAAGAGAATAGGAAAAGATCGTATTTACTAGGTTAAATCCTTATCTTAATTATGTTCATGTCCTTCAAAATATTTGACAGCTACAATAGATCCTTAGAGATTGATAGAGAATTCGAAATTGACACCTTCGCCCAAAAGACAGTTTTTTGCCGAAATAAGGTAGCAAATTTAATTTTCTCCTCTTGCTGGCACCTTTTAAACTAGAACATAAACCCAAAAATGATGCCTTTAATTATTATCTATCATTATAAACCATCTTCGAGGCATCTGGATCAGAAAATATCATATCTGTGCAAAAATGGTAGCTTTCTACCTTGTTTTGTGCTTTTGGTGGCTAGGAGAGCCAAACTCCATGCCTGTAAGCCATCAAAAGATTTTCTTTTGGTGGTGAAGGTAAGCTATGAAAGCCTATGTAAGCCACCAGAAGCTCTATTTTGAAACAATATTCAAAATTGCAAAACTGCATTCTCTCCTAGCTTCTTGTTGTTCATCATCATCCCAAAAACCTAGGATCTACATCCTATTTATTAGGGAATGAATATCTAGGAATGAATATATGTCTCTATCTAGGTTTTCAACACCTTCACCAGCCTTCTTGGATGATAATGAACACTTCTAGAACCCAAATTGACATATGGATGTTGTTTTGTTCCTTCTTCAGCTGAATAAGAGTTTTGTTTGACTTTTCTGCTTAAAAACATGAAACTTCCCTATTGGCAGCGCAACACACTGTAAAAGTGTGTTGTGTGCTACCAACTTCTTATAGAAGACAATTTTACATGAATTCATCAAAATTCTTTTAGGCCGAGTTGAACACTGACCAATTCTTATTTCAACTGATGTAACACCTCTGAAACAACCATCTTTACACAATCATGACTTTAACTTATGTTATTTCCAACTCTTTCTGCACAATAGCAAGGTATTCATCAACAAAAATTTTGGGATCAACAAAGAATTTGCTTGTGACAAAGACAACATAGCCATTATGTTTAGAACATATAACACCTCATACTGAGCACTTGAACTTTGTTCATTTTTTCCATTTGAAGAATACAAATCCCCTTTTACTATACATCTTGATTTTGCAACTATGCTCCCAATTATGTTTCCTTCAATGCCTTTATATGAAACCTACCAAATCTTAATCAACATTGAAGACCTGGCCCATTATGAAATTGACAGTTGGATTAGGAGCCAAGAATTACACATTGGATATAGAACTATCATCACAACTGAGGACTTGCTGGCCCATTCATCTATTTGACTAACTATAGTCTTTTCAATTGCAAGAAGAGGCAAAGAGCCAAGATGGCAAGAAAATCAAGCCATTTCTTCCTTTGTAGTGACAACACTAGGCCTTTGCATCTGCTGTAGTCGAGTAATTTCTTGAAGTATAAAAACAACAATCTTGTACTACACACAAATTGAGGCTTAAGATTTAATGTCAACTTCTAAGGATTAATCTTTTGCCAATGCTAAGAAAACCTTATCTAGACAGGACATGACATCTTAAAGTTGGTTTTGTTCAAGATGAGCAATTCTAGTTTTATAACACTTCGATGCCACAGCTCCATAAGGCACCTGTTCGGGTCATACAATGATTGGTGGTAAGCTAGGACGCCCAAGACTTACTGTATCATCTTTTACAGAAGCCGACACTGGAGTTTCAACATAAAAACATTAACATCATTGGATTGACATTTGGTTTGTTTGCATGAGACTATCAATCCTAGCACCTGAATCCATTTGCAAGTATTGACAATGACCTTGATCTCCATTTATTTCAAAAAAGGTTTATAACAGGTAGACATGGAAAATCAAAATTGTTTTTCCTATCATTATAATACAATAATTTCCTTCTTGTTGGCTTGACACTCAAAAAATGCACAGAGCTTATATCTTCTTTTGTCTCCGGAAAAATCTCATGTAACCTGGCACTTACACTAGCTGGTGTATCAATATGTGACTTAACTCGTAGCTTAGTGCATTAGTCTTTTGATGTATTGTGTTGTGATGATGGCTTGCATCATGGCTTGGTGCACTAGGATTGATATGTAGAATCAATGAGATATGTAAAAATATTGGTGTTGGCTCGACGTTCAGAATTTGGTTTGGTAACCTGCTCTGCTTATTCAACAATAAATAACTGAAAGAGTCTACTTGCTCAGATGAAGAGATTATTTCTCTACTTCTACTCTAACCACTGTACTGATGCTTAATCAAGTAAACTCATGCTTCCAATGAAGCCATATCAGAAATTGATTTACTGAACCTGTTCTTGATCTTGACCCAAAAAATAATGGAATGTATAGCCAACAAAAAAATGGTTTGAACAAATGGTAAAGACAATTTTCATCTAACATAAATATTTTAACATTTGTGCTTCCCATGGATTCCACATAGTTTGCAATAGGGTCATTAAAACCATTAAAGAATACCTCTCTATGCCGCTGTAATTTTCCTTCACCAATCTCACTGTTGAATACAAACTGCTTGATCTTTGTTGGAGAAGAATGCTTGATGAACTGCTCATCTAGAATTTTCAACTCATCATCTTCCTCCTTATATCTGTTGCAATCTTCCTTTGTCTGCAAATCAGAAGACTGAGGGATGCCCTTAGTATCTACTGTAGATTCAAATTTGTCACATACTAATATAGAAGTCTGTTTATCTTTTTTCAAGTTTTCAAATGGGACAATCTGATATTCATGACAATTTAAGACAATAGATGCATTTGGTACGATGTCAAAAGAATATATACTATGGCTACCATCATGAAGATCATCGATGTCTCAGTCACAATGAGAGGTATCCCCTATAGCAACATACTCTTCATGGCTATTTGTATCTTTAGTCAATAAATGAAATTCATGAAAACATTCGGGATATAGAAGATCAACTGAAAATATTTCTTTGCAAAACAAATGAAAGGAAGCATGAAAATATGCCAAAGAGAAAATACTGGCAATAGGGAGTGACTGGTGCCAATCACGGGCAATCCTCTCTAATAAAAACCTGAAGAGATTGATCTGAACATCCTCATGCACAATTTGCAATCGATGAATGAAATCATGAAAATCTAGCAAATGTTCATCTGGCACTTCCCACTCTTCTCCTCGAAATCTAGGAATACTATGTTTCCATTCATCTCTATTAGGCATTGGATTAGGGAAACCAACAATCTTTGAAAAATCACAAAAATCATACCTCTTTGATAAGATCTTGTTCATTTCATACTAGTGGAGTCACCAACAGATTTGATAACAATGGAGTCACCACTGAATCTGTCCTTCATGGGGTCGCCGGATAGATGATTACAACCGAAAATATGTCCAAAATTTGTCTATCATCAAAGATGGATCTATGTCATCTCCCAAGGAAGTTGAGCTTCAATCTTTGTTTCCCGGAAACGATGCCAATTTGTTATCACTCTAGGAAACTCTCTTAGGTTGTATCTCAGATATTCCTGGTAACTTAACTAATACCTCAATGATTCACTCAAATGAATCAAGTCGGATGACTAAATCAAACCTCACTCATTCAATTCATGCATAAACACACTTAGATTGACAAGGATTTAAACTACTACTATTTAGAGAGCTTGTAAATAAGTAGATGTGTGGAGAATCCTTACTATACCAACAAAATGATACAATAAACATATATGAATGGTCGATTACAATAAGTAAATAATACTTGCAATTCTAACTCATCAATGAAAAGACAGGATGACAACTATCAGGCTTTAGACAAACATGAATAACATGAATATAACATTCAAGTGCAAGTACAGACTAGATAAGAAGATGGGAATCTGAACAAGTAATGGCAAAAGAAGCTTGTATTACTTAATACGAAAATGAGAAGCTTGAGTACAAACTATGAAAGAGTATCCAAAGTCGAATCCTTAGTCTATAAAACTGATAGGCTTTATAGCCTTTACAAGCAGTTTCAAATCCTCAAAATATGGATCTGATAACCTCTTCTCCCATCTTAAATTTGAATTTGTGAGGTGGATGGAAAAGACAAAAATTTATGGAAATATGCTGCTCAAATATTGACCCATATCTCTCCAACCATAACTATTATGTACAAACTGGAAGAGGATTTTGTATATTGGTTTGTTTTGAGAAAAAACCTCTCTCAGTTCTTTGAGATTCATTTTCATTTTTCTAGGATTTGCATTTCAAAAACATGTGTCAAACAGGGAAATTCTGAGATCCGAAAGTTAGGGCTCAGAGATGAATTTGATTATTTCACTCTATGACACCTGTTAGAAAAATGAGAGAGTTTATTTGTATTTGACATGTTAGAAACAAAAACCTCCAACCGTTTCTCAAAATGATTCTCCAGTCACTCATAATCATCATTTGAAAATGATGACTCGGTGCAGTAAAAACATACTTTTCTGCACTTTCAGTGGCTAAAATGGCCCCAAATTTCGGGTTTAAGATATTGAAAGATAGGGATTTCGGTGGCTTAGAAGCCCTTTTGGGAAGGCGCTTAGCCACCGAAACCTGAGTTTTGGATTTTTTGAAATAAAAATCAAATCCAATGTTTTTCAAACTTTATTACAGACATAAGGCTCTAAAAAATGAACCTTAAAAAATTTAGAAAAGTATTTTTCAATGACCTCCTATCACCTAAAATTAACAAATTTGACTATGTCATTTGAGGAGATAACAATTTTCATGTGCTTAATGAATGGTGTTTTACAGGAATATTTAGACAAGTTTGTCATTTTCTTTTTGGATGAGATCCTTGTATATTCCAAGTCATAAGAAGAACATGAGAATCATTTGAGGATGGTGTTACACGTATTAAGAGAGCACCAATTGTATGCCAAATTGATAAAGTTCTCATTTTATCAAAACAAAATTCAATATTTGGGGCATATCATATCCGAATAAGGGATAAAAATGGACCCTGAAAAGATTGAGGCCATTAAAGGGTGGAAAACACCTAAGAATGTGATAGAAGTCAGATCCTTCATGGGTTTAGCTAGCTACTACATAAGATTCATTGCAGGGTTTTCGAGAATTTCTCACCCAATCACTTCCTTGCAAAGGAAGGGGGGGAAGTTTCAATGGACAACACAATGTGAAAAGAGATTCCAACAATTGAATCAGTTGTTAACCATTGCTCTAATTCTGAGGATTGCTGATCCAAATGAATATTTTTTGGTTTGCACCGATGCATGCAAAGAAGGAATTGGTAGAGTCCTTAGCCAGAATGGGTTGTGATATGTTTTAAATCCAGAAAATTGAAAGAGCATGAAAGGCTCTATGCCACTCATGATTTGGATTTGGCATCCATAGTGAATGCATTGAAGAAGTGGAGGAACTACCTCATAGGAAAGAGGTTTGAGCTAAGGACATACCATAATTGTTAAGCCCTAATATTGGCTCATTACCACTTAATTGGGGCATATTAGATTAGTAATGTTATTTTATTTATGTC
>ML840572.1:53256-63723 GCA_009831015.1 Picea engelmannii | reverse complement strand
CACATCCCCTCTCAGCAGTCCTGCAATAAATTCAAAATGTTATTCACATTCATTGACCTTTTTCCTCAAGGTCCATTTACATCACATATTCACATTTATGAGTTTGCCATAGTTCTTGGCCAGTCTAGTTATATTTACAAGCTAGGGGAAATAGGGTGTTACAGATCTCCTGTCTTGTGTAAAGTTCAACTATGTGGCTTAGTGCACAGGAGTGACTGGATGTAATATTTTGGCGAATAATAAAGAGGCAAAGCAGTTTGTAGATGTAGCCCCACCCTGGGGTGAACTACATATATCTGGTGTCTCATGGTTTGCTTTGTGGAGTGTCATTTCTATTATGCATTTGCTTAGTGCTTTGATTATGATGTGTAATGAATATATATTTTGTTGCTTAAGTACTTTACTTATGTTAACGGGTAAATGAATGCTAGACTTGACTCATAGTGCATAATCACTTGTTGTTACTATGATTATCTGTCTTTGATTAGGCTCTGCGGTGTTAATGAGGTTAACAAACTAATGCATGTTCGCTTCCTAAGCATTAACATAATATTATATGAAGTTCTCTTATCACATAATTGTGTCCCATCCTGGTTACAGACACCTACGTCATGTAACCTCCCTGCTTCTACCTCGAGTGAGACTTTCCTGCTTCACAGGTGTTGCCGAAAGGGACAGTAGTTAGGGTTTTGTTGGTCCATTATTAAGCATTGAACCCTGGGTCTGCCCCTGTTCCAAAAAATGGTTTTGTACAGTGACCCCACAAAAGAGGAAAGTTACTCCGAGGAAAACTTCAGCAAGGAAGAAAATGCATGCCAATAAGCCAAAGTTGGAAGCCACTCTCACTGATGACGACATTAGTCTGGTCTGCAGAGCTATGGAGGACGCCTCTGAAGACATGTTGCAGATATACAAAGAGAAACATGTGGAGTTATATGAAAGGATTGAGAGGGAGTTGAAGGAAGTGTAGAAGGTTTTTCAATTGGTCCGCGCAGTGCCTACTGTGCCTTCCTCATCACAGATCGAAGAATTGGGGGATGAACCAACTCCGTAGGGTGAACCAGGGATTTGGATTTCCCTCCCCCAGTATAGCATCAAGTTTCCCACCCCCGCAACACTACAGGATATCCCCAACTTGGATGTTGAGGTTAACCTTAAAGGAATACCTCCAGAATAGGTCGAAGTATTGGAGGCAGGTTTGAAGGCATACAAAAGGGAACAAAGAGAAATGACTGTTGAAAGAGTAGCCGAACTAAGAAGGCTTGTTGATGCAACATAAGATCAGTTCCAGAGAGCTCAAGAAGAGAAGGAGAAGGCTACATAGGCCTTGCAAAAGGATAAATAAGAAGTCCTAGTACAGTTACAAGCAGTGTAGTACAATGTAGTTTCTTATGAAAGAGAGAAAGTAGAGCTTTAGGTGAAGCTTCAAGAGGAAAAGAAAGTTGGCGAAGCCCAGCTACATAAGGAAAAAGAGCAGTTGCTCGCAGACTAGACCGTGGTCAAAGAAGCAGTAAGAAAAGTGTGTCGCTCTGTGTTAGGCTTGGTACAGGAGGAGGAAGATGTTATTGAAGCTCAAGTAGCGAAGCTCGCAGAGACCCTCCAAATTTTCAAGATAGGATAGCAAGTATAAAATCCCTCGCCTCGACATGTAAACAATTGAGTGACATAAGCGCCCAGACGTATGAACACCTCTTCGAGGATCCAGAGTTAAAGAAGGTAGAGGCTCAGCTAGAGGAGGCACAACAACAAGCATTTTCATTGTAGGCGCAGATGAAGATTCTCACAATAGTGGAAAGGATGAAGAGATCTTAGGAGCACTGCACAGTACAACAACAGATCACTACCCTCTAGGGTAAGGTGATGGAAGTAACACATAATTTACAACTTATGCAGGAATAATCTTGCAAGGTGTTCGAGGAGATCGATGTCCAGGGTTCACAATTAGATCAAGTATTTGCAGCAGTAGAACAATTCTTGGAAGGGCCTATTACAGAGCATACATTCCAGGAGCTCGTTGAGCAGGAGGGTCAGGCGAGGAAACAACTTGAGTCAACTCGAGGTTTTTGAAGAAACATTGTTCGAAACTAAGTGACTCGGGACGAGTCATAGGTGAGTGTTGGGGGCATGTTGTCCCTCGACCAAGTTTGGAGAAACTTTGGTCAGTTTTGGATGTTTTGTCCCACTTTTGGACTTTGACATGTTGGTCGGAGTAGGAGTGCCCAAGAGGAGCTGAGATCGTGGATCTCACCTATTTTGAGGGTTATGTGGACCCAGTAAGGGGTCCTCTGGGTTTGTAACGAGTTTATGGGATGTTGGTCCATGGGTTTTCCCCATGTTTAGGCCTTATTGTAATATTTTGTAAAGTATAAATAAAATGGAATGTATTGTAGAAGTAGTATCTCTTTTTGCGAAGGAATGTATGTGGTCGAGGATTTGTGCTCGACTGTGATTTTGTAGACTGAGCTTAGTGCTTGTGATGCTCATTGTGGATCAGGTGCTAAGTTCCATGATAAGAGATTTTGGCTCTATGCATTTGACCTATTTTTGGAAGGTAAAGAAGGAGGATCTAATGCTTAGTGCGCATATATCCTGTCTTGTGCGAAGTTTGACTCTGTGGCTTAGTGCACAGGAGTGACTTGATGTAATATTTTGGCCAATAATAAAGAGGCAAAGCACATTGTAGACATAGCCCCACCCTGGGGTGAACCACATATATCTGGCGTCTCATGGTTTGCTTTGTGCAGTGTCATTTATGTTATGCATTTTATTATTGCTTTTGTTATGATGTGTAATGAAAATATATTTTGTTGATAAAATACTTTACTTATGTTAAAGGGTAAATGAATGCTAGACTTAACTCACAGTGCTAAGTGCGCAGGGTGCATAATCACTTGTTGTTACTGCGCTTATCTATCTTTGATTAGGCTCTGCGATGTTAATGAGGTTAATAAACTAATGCATGTTTGCTTCTTAAGCGTTAACAACATATTCTGTGAAGTTCTCTTATCATAGAATCATGTCCCAACCTGGTTACAGACACCAACGTCCTGTAACCCCTCCTACTTCTATCTCGGGTGAGACTTCGCCTGCTTCGCAGGTGTTGCCGAAAGGGCTAGTAGTCGGGGTTTTGTTGGTGCGTCGTTAAGCGTTGAACCCTAAGTATGCCCCTGTGCCAACAATGACCTTATTGCATTTCTTAGCAAAGATTAAAGAAATAACAGTAGGTGGTGCCACCTCTAGGATCATGTACAATCGTTTTCCCAAAGTAATAATAACACTGCAGGGTCTAGACTCATACACAACATGACGCTTCCACAAATATGGTTTTCCTAAAATAACATCACACAATTAAAGCGGATCAATATCACACAATACCTCATCTTTTAAAGGCTTGATGTCGTAGGGAAGATGACACTGTTGGCTAACACAAAGATCTGTTCCTTGACAAAGCCAACCGATGGTGTAGGGTTGCGGGTGTGGTATCATTGGAAGGTCCAAATTCTTGACAACCTCTTCTAAAATCAGGTTCTTCTGACTACCGTTGTGGACAATGAAATGAATCGAAGGCCCCTTGACCCACATTGACGAGTGAAAGAGGCATTCCCCTTCCTCTATTTCTTCTGGTTCGCTTGGCCGAAATTTGGTGGTAGCGACCGTGGCATTGGGTTCAACATCGATAATCCACTTCCCTCCTTCAGGATTTGACTCGGAATCATAAACGACCTCTAACTCGGAAGTCTTCATCTCAGCCATGAGAGAATTCTTGGAGCGACATTCGTCGGTGTTGTGCCAAGGAATTTTATGGTACTCACACAATTTTCCCGTGTCCTTCTTCATCTTATCGTTTCCCTTATTGTGTTGTGGCTAGGACGGATTGTCCTGAGGGCGACCATATCGACTTGGTCCCTTGCTGTATGGATTGGGGTTTCCTTTTCCATGATTCAGTTGTGAGGGGTTTGCATATCCAAACTCTCTTTGTTTCTGCTTAAATTTCTGCTCGATCTTGACAACGTATCTATAAACCGTGCCCAATGAGGCGATGTCCAGGAACTCCATTTATGCTTGAATACAACTATGCAAACAATCGTGGTATTTGAGCACCAGATGATGCTCAGAATATATGATATCCAATTTGGTGCATAGGGTATGGAAAATATTGGTGAAGTCTGGTACTGTTTGGTCCCTTTTTTGACGTAGGGTGGTCCATCTGGTGTACTGGTCCTTGTAGATTCCAAAAGGGTAGTACTGTTCTTCAATGGTGTCCCGGAAGGAATCCCATGTAGGGTCCACCACAAAAATTTCATATTCCTCCATGACCCTTTTCTCAGAGTAAGTATCCCACCAGTCTTTAACATGGGGAATGACCTTGAGGAGTGCAAAAGTGATATTTTCCTTATCGGATAAATTGTGGACCAACAAATATCCTTCGAGCAGATTCAACCATTTATCTACAACATCTGCATCTATCAATCCTTGAAATAATGGAATATCAAAATTTACTTGTACCTTAAAGGGGGTTGCATGGCCGCTTGATGAAGATGCTTCTCCCGTGGGAAACCGTCGAAGGATCTATGCAAAGTTGTCCATCATTTTGTTCCTTTGTACCGCGAGGGCTTCATTAAGAAAAATTTTAATAGGATCTCCTGCTCCATCATATTTATTTTTGTCTCCCATGGGTTGTTGTTAGGCTCAGCACGAATGATATGGTAATGGATCGATTGGTTCGAGTCCCAACTTCTTATACCCAGACCTTGTCGAGGACATGCACGAAGAAAAATAAATGAAGAGAAGACTATTTTGATACCACTGATTCATATTTAGGAGCGAACGAACTGGTTAACACACTGAATACAATAAACACAGAGATAGGAAGAATAACACAAATATCTAGTGAACAATATCTTCTATTAAATAATGAAATAGGCTGAAACTATAAAACTGCAGAAGTGAAACTTGCTCGAATGGTGGTAGTTATCTCTAAGAAGAGATGTGGCTGCTATGCACATCCGTATGAGAAGAATATATTACAATGAGGCTCCAGAGGCCCTTTTCATATTACTCATGAATGCCAAAACCCTATACATCCAAAAACCTAACTCTAAAAGGTGAAACTTCAAAATTTATGTGGGCCCTATGGGTAAGTTGGTGTAATTTGGTACCTCAACTTCCTAGGGTCGTAACTTTTGCATACAACCTCTATTTTCGATGAGTGATAGCACGTTGGAAATGTCTTTCAGAGAACTACACATTCCGTCGTCAGACTCTAACTCCGTCTACAGTCTGACTGTGGCGAGTAAAAAAAACAACGTTTAGGGCCCCAAAATAGCCCTGGAACTACAACAAGATGTGGTGACATGAAAACATACAAAATAATCCATTTGGATTAGGCGAGAGGCCACCCGTATCCACGTGGATAATATGCGGAGCTTCATACAACCCCATAAGTGTATAAATCACAATTATAAAGTAGTACAAAAGGACACGTTGAACAAAAGCAAACATGAGGAGCCAGTTGGAATAGGTGGGTGGCCACCAATATCCACCTGGATCATGGTACCTATCTATCAGTACTGGAAGATGTCTTTCTCTCCCACCTGAATATGAGGGGGAAATTCCTTTGAATGATCTGGTCTTCCTCTGAGTCATCTGAATCTTTCTGAGATTAGGCTCATTCCGAGTCTGCATGCTCCCTCTGGAGCTTGACTCCCTCCAAGTTTATACAATCTACGGATCCATATGATCCCTCTGCATATTTTGACCTCCTCTGAAGTATGATCTCGTATGGAATGTACTTGGGAGGTTGCTCCTCTCTACTGGATCCTAAGGGATGACTGCCTATGAACTCTAAATCCTTATGATCTAATACCTGGTGGGGCCGCTTGCCTCACCATTGGTGGAGCCATCTTCTCCTCCTCATGATATGGCTCATCAATTCCATATATCTATATCCCCTTTGCATCCTGCAAAGTATCATGATACCATATTGGTTTCTTACTGGTCACTGCAATGATTCTAGGTAGGCCCTTCTGGCTCTACTGAATCTTCTCGATGATCTGAAGAGTGATCAACTTAACTAGACATATTTGTACAGTAATCTTCAGAGCCTTCTGTTCCTTACAATCAATCTCCATATGAGATATTTTGTATCCGCAAAAGTACCCTTCTTTCTAGAAGGTTCTGACTTCATCCTCTTCTCCTTCATTACATGGATGTGTACAACCATGTACACAACTATATGTATGGATAGTTTGCTCTATGTATCAACTATAGACCATCTAAATTGTTGCCTCCTGCAACCGTCATTATAGATCCCTCTTAGAGATATCACTTGTGACTTTCTTGGAACAAGAGCAACAACAAGGGAAAATAGCAGATAAGAAAAATATTATTATGGTAAGAACAATAAAAAACAAGAATGGGAACAATAGTCACAATAGCTCCTTCTCATAACTATCACCTATGACCTACCTGGAATAAGAGCCAAAACAAAATATAATAACAAGAAATAAGAACAAACCTCTGTAACACTCTTCCAATGTTGTGACCAATCATTCCTCCATAGTAACATGCTCAGAAAAAGAAATAAGAACAAAAAAATCTCCATGGTAACCTCCATGGAATTTACAATATAACCTGCCCAGGACAAAGTCAATCAACCAAGAACATATCCTAGAGGAGACCAATTTATCTTGTAAACAAGTGCATCATTTATATTGAACAATGAGCTTTTACTTAATGATCATCATACCAAAAATATTCAAGTGTTACTAAACATTTGATAGGAATAACAATGATGGAACTCTAAAGAATTCTATTCTAGTTACAATGCTTACTTAAGTTGCAACAATATAAAATATCAAACTTGATATGCAAACCTATAGTCTAGTTGTTTTTGTCCCATTTGAGTTGTTCTATATTGTAGGAGACATCATCACTACTGCCTCCAACTCTTGGGATTCCTATGAGTGCACTAGATCTAAGATCCCTTTGGATCTACTGTCACTGCTTGGATAAATGTCCTTTTTTCAAGTGTATGTCTCCTGCAAACACCCTCATATTATATACAAGTACACCATCCAACTTTGTCTTCAAATATGAGACATTACATCTATAAGAAAGAGTTAGAAATTTGAATCAAAAGGTTCAATGTCTAGGAAAATTTCAACAAGCCTTAAACCCTAAAAAATCAATTTTGATGGAAAGTCAATCTGAGAAGTACAGTAGGTGAACTAGAGTAGGGTGAGTTTATTAGTGATGGAGTTTGTCCCAATTGATTTTATAATAAGTTTTCAACGATATTGACAAATAAAATTGTGCAATGACAAACGGCATGTGCAACGACAAATTTCATTAATGTGGCAAATCTCACGATTTTCCTTCCAGTGATTAGATTGTTGTGAAGGAAACCAACTCTAATCCCATGTTAGATTTTCATTAGTTTCATTAACATTAGATTTACTATAACATTTTTATCTTCTTTTAATTTTCAATAATCATATACTGAAATATATAAGCAGTAGAAAAAAAAGCACAAGAGGAAACAAAGATTTATCACGGGGAAACCCCAAACGAGGAAAAACCCAACCAACTTTTCTTAGAGAGAATATTTCCAATATTCCAATACAACCATGAAAAATCTCTATTCACAAGAGCACACCAACAATGAAGAAACCTCGATAAAAAATATTTATCTTCTTCTTGTCAAACCCTAGCGAGGGTAAACAATTGAGAAACACCACAAAACTGACGCAAGATAGGCGCATCACTAGAGAAAGATAACATACCACAGAACCGACACAACTGGTAACTGCATCTACAATTGCAACTGCTACTACAAATTTAATTGCAACTACAATTGGCACGGAGGGACTGGGAAACACCACAGAACCTTATTACAACTCTTCCATAGGTAGCACACAAGAGAGATCACCAAGAACCACCAATGTAACACCTTGTTTCCCCTAGTTTGTAAAAATAACTGGACTGGCCAAGAACTGTGGCAAACTTAGAAATGTGAATATGTGATGTGAATGGACCTTGTGGAAAAGGTCGATGAATGTGAATAATATTATAAATTTATATTGCAAGACTGCTGAGAGGGGATATGCTGAAAAAGAGACCATGATGGCTGCAAAAAGGTGGTGGAAGGCACCTGGAAAGGTGGCGTTAACTTCCACCGAAAAACAATACCGTATTTGGACTTCACTAGCCTGGAGAACCAAAAGCGGCTCGCTGGCCCCGAATTAAATGTCTCGCAGGCTGGTAGGTAGATGGCTCCTCATAAATTAATGAGGGATGGGGAGGTGAACCGCTCATCCGTAGAGCCATCAGGCCTGACCAGCGCGAGGGAAATCGCACCACACGCAACCTCGCAAGAGGATAAGGCATGGGGGAGAAGCGATTGGGGGGCAGACGTGAGGGGAGAAAGAGAACTATGGAGATATGCAGAGTGGGTGATAGCAGAGAGGAAGGAGAGTAACCTTCACTTCTGGTCACTGGCAAACAAAGACACAGTCTCACAACATCGTGGTCTCAACTCGGAGGTGGCTAGTGGTAAATCCGTTGGGAGTTGTTGAGCCCATGGTTGGGTGGAAATGAGCACCCCTCTTAGCAGTTGCATAACCCCTGGTGTTACTTTCTGATAAGTGTTTTGCCTTTGGCGTCTTGAAATATATGTATGCTGACATTTATGATCATAAGCTGTGAAATTGTGAATGATTTCATTATAAGAATGTCTGTATGGTGTCTTGATCAGTATTGGTAGTTGTATGTTTATATGGAAAGACTGCGTATGGATTATGTTCTCATAAATCGTTATTTATGTGCGTATTGATCTAATTCAGACTTCACGTCTGGTTCTCAGGAGAGAGATACCCTTATCTGCCTCAGATAGTACCCTGGGTAAACCTCCCCATAGAGATACCCTTCTTGAAAATCCCATCAAGAGCCTGGAAGGAGGACGTGAAGGCGCAAGGCCTTAAGAAATCCCTGATAAGTATCGAATCGATGAACGAGATCCCATCGGGAGATCTGTGGTCACTCACAACCATCAGATAAGAAGAAGAAGCTGGAAAGTTAAGTGCCTTAACCTTGATAGGTGGTGATCGACGGACGAGATTCTGTCGGGAAATCTGTGGTCATTCATGACTGTTAGATTTGGTAGGAGAAAGTAGGATGTTAAGTGCCTTACCCCTGTGACTCTCTGTGTCTTCGTGGGTAGCGAAGAGGTTAGGACCGTAGATCCCCAAGGTCCATGAGAGCATCCAGACCGTTGATCTTTCCACGTCCAGGGAGTCGTGGGAGAGCACACAAGTTAGGAACCTGTTTGAGCCGTCAGATCTCGACTGGAAAAACCCGACAGCCGTTGGATCTGTTAGGAGATACCCGAAGGTTAAACCCCCAGTTAATAGGGGCGAAAGCCCCGAAATAGATCTGGACCGTCCGATTTAAGGAGGCCACCTGTCGTGAGATTTCCCATTTCAGGAAATCGAGAATCGCGAACTCGGGAGTTCTGGTGATGAGATATCAGGACTTTCCATGGTGGAAACCTCGAGACAGATCTGGACCATCCAATTTAAGGAGGCCACGTGTCATGAGATTTCCCATTTCGGTAAATCGAGAATCGCAAACTCGGGAGTTCTGGTGATGAGAGATCGAGACTTTCCATGGTGGAAACCCTGAGACAGATCTGGACCGTTCGATTTAAGGAGGCCATGTGTCATGAGATTTCCCATTTCGGGAAATCGGGAATCGCAAACTCGGGAGTCCTGGTGACGAGAGATCGGGACTTTCCATGGTGGAAACCCCGAGACAGATCTGGACCGTCCGATTTAAGGAGGCTACGTGTCGAGAGA
This sequence comes from Picea engelmannii, assembly GCA_009831015.1. Classification (NCBI taxonomy): domain Eukaryota; kingdom Viridiplantae; phylum Streptophyta; class Pinopsida; order Pinales; family Pinaceae; genus Picea; species Picea engelmannii. The sequence continues at coordinate 53,869 of ML840572.1, read as the reverse complement.
TTAACCACATCGGGAAACCGGGGATCGAGGATTCAGGAGTCCCGTGGTCGACAGTTCAGAATCTCGTGATGATAAATCCCGATGAACGGATGAGATTCTTTCGGAGGATCTCAGGGTCTATAACGACTGTCATATGTGACGAAGAGATGTCGACTTTAAGTTGGGGCGTGAATGCACCTTACGGTAAGTGGCGAGCAGATCTGGATGGCCAGAGTCCACCCGCCGAGATCTACGGCTGAGGATTCATTCCAGAGCCCCCTTGTTGTTCTTCCTTTAGCGGTGAGGGGGGGGTCCAGAATCGAACGCGCAACTCTTGAACGCTTAGGATTTATTCGCCTTGATCAACGACATTCAGGCAAATTCCGGACCCCCGTTTCCATTCTGCCTTTAATGGGGGGGGGGGTCCGGAATGGTGTGGCATGTGAATTGGGACCCTCCTCCTGTCATGTCGCCCTCCGGGTCATGTTACCCCTTGTTATCACTGAAATTTCGTCCGCACAGGGCGACAAGAACTCCGCAACATCAGCACAGAAAAACAGTCATTCATGGCACAAGGATTAACTCCACAGCACAACAAAAGGGCCAAAACTATACAAAATTGGCTAAAAAATTA
>ML840571.1:60686-74708 GCA_009831015.1 Picea engelmannii | reverse complement strand
ATTTAACATGTTGGTTGTATCTCCATTTATATAGTTTCCTTTCTGTATATATTCTAGAACATATTCATGGCATTAGAATTATCATTTGCATCTAACATGTTGGTTGTATTTATATTTATGTAGTTTTCCACTTTGTACAGATTCTAGAACTTCTTTATGACATTAAAATTATCATTTGGAACTAGCATATTGGTTGCATATTCCATTTATATAGTTTAATCTATGTTCTATGATTTTGTTTATACTTTCTGTATTGGTTATGGATATAATCATTTGTCTCTCATGACAATTGTATAATAGAATGATAGACAGTAAAATCCTCTAATATTAATTAGATTAAAAACAATTATAACTTATCCATAAAATTCAAATTGCATGGAAACTAAATTCGAACAAAATATTAAAAAATTACATTTAAAACTCAATTTAATCAAAATATATTATGCACAAATTACTAAAGAAATAATAACTTAATCCATAACAGAATGGAAGAAAACATGTAATCAATATCGTTTTAGGGGAAACCAAAAGTCAAGTGGATCGTTCCTCCCAACCTTATATCAGAGCTACCACATATGCCCATTGTGTCACCCCTGAGCTAAATATCGATCCAAAACTAACCAAGTGACTTATTGCAGTGCATATGGTTATAAGCATTACATGAAAATCTATGTGTCATGTAAGTATTTCTTAGATTTCATGTCTTATTTAGAATGGCATCTCATTCTCTTTGTTATATTTTATTTTTTAAGATTTGCATAGGTATTTGACACTTGTATGATCCTCCTACTCATTGAACACCTGTCAATTTGAGTTTTGTTCATTGACCACCTGTCAATCTTATTTTTACACATGTTCCTAAAAAACTGAGATCTTGTTTCACTTTTGTTGAGTTAATTCAAAAGATATTCACCACTTTGTCTCCCTTCTGCTGTCACTTGGTTATTCTCTTTGTATCAATGGATTTTCTCTTTTAACAGTCCACTTCATGTGTGCTTCCTCTTTTCTTATTAATAAAATAATATATAAAAAAATATTTTTTTGAGTTAGATCACTAGGATCAATAATGTGTTGATAAAATAATAATAATAATAATAATAATAAGTTTTGAATTTGAAATTTCGGGGTATCACACACACTCTAGGCACTATTCAATTCAAATGGAAGGAAACTCCTTCTACCTCAACACAAGTTACTTGTCCAAAAATCATAACACAATACTACTCTGCTCACACAGGTTGATGGTTCTCAATGAGAGGTTAGTATTAAATTAATTATTCAGGATTAGAGTGGATGGAACATACATGTTAGGATATATTCCTATTGGAACATATGTGATTGGGACACCAGGGAGGGTTCCCACCTTCCTTTTCCAACAAACATGAGTACATGTAGCAATTTGTCGGCAACTTCTATTTTAAAGTTCCCTCGCTAGTCTAGTTCAATAGGGTGTTTCCTAAATAAATTTATCATGTCAACTACATCTGTTAGTCATTTAATAAACCACATTTCTCAGTGCAGTGGAATATGGTTCTCCATAATTTCTATTAGAATGTTTGTTATGTCATTCAGTAACATTGTAAATAGTGCTCGCCAATCGCACTTTGTAGAGCGCTCCAGAAATAAAGCAACGAGTCCCTTTTTTTTGTCGAAAACAAAGTCACACAACCTAATAAAGGGTTCCTTCTTTTGTTGGATAAAGTTGATGGTATTTTTTTTTGACTCTCGACGTCTTCTCTATGGATCTATACATCTTTTCTAATGTGTAGAAATATGAGTTTTTTGTCTCCCAATCAATTTTCATTGTTGCATTTTAGTTTGTAGGTTGAATTGCATATCAATTGGTATGAGAGCCTGTGACATCTTGAAGAATCAAAACATTTTATTTTAATGTTATTTATTGGAAAAATAAATTTCCATTTATGGAAATTCATACTTGATATTATTAAAGTATGTAATAACTATATTTTTTATTGTTGAGCAAGAGTTTGACTTCCCAATTTTCCTCTTTGATGGAGACATGTATGAGAAATATAATTTTAATATATTTAATGTTGGAAACAAATGGAATATGCATGTTAAAAATAGTTGAGTATGACTCCATAAGTGGGTAACATGTTTGATTTAACTCAAAGATGATTTTTACGAGTGTCAGAAGTGGATTTACGTCACTCGACGCCCCTACAAATTAGGGATTTGTAAAAATGTGAATTTTCGAGGGAAATGATTTGAAGAAAAGTCCTAGGCAAAGAAAAGAGGATAAATACAAAATATGTGGGAGGAAGGATATTTGTTAGTATGTGGTTGAGAAAAGACATTTGATGTGTGATAATTTTTGTGTTAGGCAAATAAATTTTCTGAACAGTACAGAGGTACTTTTGGATAAGGAGTGGAGCTCAATTCACCCTTATGGAATCATGGTCAGGATAGGGGGTGATCAGGAGAATTAATCTTGGTTGTTATGCATCTACGGTTGTGTGGAACATGGTTGTTCAATTTGTTTCTAGCTTGACTGTTACAAATATGTAATCATTTTAACCTATACTTACTCTTGATGGATGATTGAATTTTATGTTACCTACAAAATTAGAATGATATAGATGTATCTATAGTACTTAAGTTAATTTATTTACTTGTATTATTCATGGATATCGTAATATGGAAAGATACATTTTATTTCTAAATTAAGAGAAAGGGAATATGAATATGCTCTATGTAAACCCACGAAGGTTAAACTATGGAAAAATTATGCCTTGAAACAAAAATTTAACATATCATTAGGATGGTATAAATTAAGTCTTTTGTTGATTCAATATGAGTACCTATAATAGACAAATGGGAAAATTCTAGTAGGCTATAGAAATAAATCAAAGATAGGATATATATATATATATATAGCCTGAGTGGGCCTAATGGTTAAGAACATGTGTTTCCTCTTAAGAGGTCATAGTTTCAAATCCAGAGGGGGGTAGGGTATGTATACCTTCGTAGACTTTACCATTCAAATCGTTGGGTGGAGGGGGGTCCCTTGTCCTACAAACAAGGGGGTATCATACATCAATTTGGTGTGCTGGCTTGGTCATGAACTTAAAAATAGATTATTATTATTATTATTATTATTATTATTATTATATAACTTCATTTCTTGGTAGTAAGCTATAGATTGAGATAAGAACAAGTTAATCTATGGTTATAAGTATGAACTTTTACCAGATATGTATTTCCATTGTTTTTCCTTGATCTCTACATCTATAATAGAATACATAAGTAAATAGATAGGTAGAAAACATTTGTAGAGCATGGAGATATTTATATATTCTCCAAGACTTGTAATGCGTTTAAAAATATAACAGAGAAAGGGATAAAATTATAACAAAATAATGTTATGAATATTTATTAGATTTCTGAATTTTGAAGGTTTGTCAAGAAAACAAAGTACTTTATAAAAATCATGTCCTGGGTTCCTGAATTAAGAACTAGGAAAAACGTGATCCTAAGGTGGAATTGTAATGTACCCCAAATATCCCAAATAAAGAAAAAAAATTGTTAGGGGACATTAAATTTCCTTGACTCTCCAGCATTTGATTGTGACACAAAGATAATCCATTAAACATATATTTATTCTTTTATTGTATGCATGGTAGATTTATCGTCGTTATTGGATTAGAATCATACACTTATTTGTATTGAAGAAAATTGTGACCAGGGTTGTCATATCCCTAAGAATGACCACCATGTCTATGTCAAGACATGTTATCCATAATACAACACATAATAGACTATAATTCATCATATATAGTCCACTTCTACATAATTCGCCTAGCTACGATCTACAATATAGGCTATACACTATAGACTATCATATAGAATATCCATAACAATAACACTAACCATAAAGATATATATATATTGTTTACCATATAGACTATCATATGGATACCATAACAGTAACACTATCCATATATATATATATATATATATATATATATATATATATATATATACTATCATATCGGTATGATAACACTAACACTATCCATGACAATATTTATATATCGTTTAACATATGGACTATTATATGGATAACATAACAATGTATGACTTTAACATAATGTAATGATCATATATTTAAACAAAAATATTGTTTTGTTCTAGCGTCGTGAACATAAATGTAATATCCTAAAATTTTAGAATATTATATTCTAAGTGAACTTTGAAATATTTTTTTTCATTTTTGGAAAATTCAGATTTGGAAATTATTTGCCATTTCTGGCAAAATCCGAATTTAGAATTTTGATTGTTGTAATTAATTATTGATGATTTTTGGGAAAATATTTTACTTTCCCAAATGTGATGCAGGAGCGTCGCCAACACATCAAGCGAGCCAGCGCGGAAGCGGAAGACAGCTCGATAAGCCAACACATATTTTGAAATTGCCTTGGAAGTTGTTGCGCAAATCTTAAATGAGTCATTTAAGATAAGGCGCACTTGTATATTGTAATGGACCTTGAGCCTTTAAGCTCTCATCCTTAGGTAGATAGATGACATTTAATCTAGTTAATGTAGTTAGATAAGAATTTAATTCTAGATTTGATAGCTTTAGAGTGTTGGAGGGAAAACGGATATAGAAACCCTCATTGTATCAAGGTAATATTATTCAGAAGCATTTGAGAACAAGAGCAAGCAAAGAGTTGTATAGAGAACACCCATGTACTGATATTTGAATTAATAGAAGAGGATTGGTTCAAATTCATGGTTTTGTGTTTAAATTCTCTGTGTATGTTAGTGTTGATATGCTCATGAATATTTTCTTCCTGTCATACATATGCTTTTATATACTGTGTATATGATTTCATGGTTGAATTAAAGTCTGAAGGGGTGAAGAAATGAGTTTCAATTGTTTCTCTATTTGAGTCAGAGGATTCCTGCAAGGAGTGCATTCGGATTTTATGCAAGGAGTGCGTTGAGAGAAGGGTTCAAATAGAGATAGTTTTGATTCTCATTTCCTCGAAGTGAATTTGGTTTACAGGAGCCATGCAAGGAGTGCGCAGGCCAGTGAAGCTTCAGGTTTACGAACCTGAGGGAATTGTTGAGGGATTACTGCTGCAGGTGTGCGCAGAGGCGAAGACTTCAACACTTAGCCATGATTGAAGGTTTGCCGCAAGGAGTGTGAGAAAGGAGTTTCCTTTTTGAGAACTTAAGGAAGTGGGAAAAGCTTGGGAAGGATAGGACTCTGAGTTGTTGAGGAACAACGTAGACAAGTTGTAACTTGAAGTTGCAAAGGCATCACAGGGTGGTGCACAAGTGAATTAGTCTTTGTGGAGGAAGGAATAGACGGATGAAATTTCCGAGGAGATTTTGTGAATCACCGTGAGCTGTTGGATCTCGTGGAGGTGCAAAGAAGTTACAAAGAAAAGGTGGAAGAGGTTCAAAGTTCAGGAGGGGCAGAGTCGTTGATCAGAACCACAGGAGCCGTCGGATTTACATGTGAGATCGTGTATCGGGGTTTCGTGAGTCGAAGCTCCAAAATATTACATCAGGAATTGCAATATTGTGATCCGTGATATCCCAACAAACCCAGAACTTTCCATCGGTTGGGACGCATGTCAAAAGATCCAAAGGATTCGGGGTTCGGACTATCGAGAGTTTTGAGGACAAGTTATTCTTGCAGCTTGGAATCGCGACTCACGATATCCCGACGGTGACGTAACCAGTGTGGGACCGTAGGATTTAGTGGAGGATAGCTGGTGTAACATATCGGGGATCGGGAAAAGGAAAGTCCTGAATCCATCGACATCAGGATTCACGATCCTGTGAAATTCGAAATCCCGATAGAGGGGACGGGACCGTTGAATAGTCAATCGCGTGTGCATCGGGGTATCGGCACATCGAGGTTCGGAGTTTGGAAATTCCATTTGTTGACGTTGTGAGTGGAAAAATCGTGATAGGAGGAACCCCGATAGCAAGGGAAAAAAGTCAACATTGACTCACGTCAGATTTCCGGAAATCGTGAAGCACAAAACACGCGACTACAGGATTTGCGAAATCGCGAATTCTGATTTCCTGACCGTTAAGGGAGATCTTTGTAGAGTTGTTGTGGGTAAGGAAAATTCCTGATCGGGAATTAGAAGAACATTTGAGTTCTTCGGGATGATAACGGAAGAAGATCCTGTGTGTGCGCGTGGACCTTCCGACCTGCGGGTAGTGAAGTGGGCGCATTGCCGTCAAAGTGGTATCAGAGCCCAGAAAGAATCTTTGCTTTCTGTAGCAGAGAAGAGGAAAATTCACCATTCCGCCCAGGAGATATAGGCAGTCACCTGATCCAGAGGACAGGGAGGTACAAAGAAGAGGTAGGCAGGTAACAAATCCATAAATGGAAAGACAAATGCGTGATCTCTGAGAAAGACTTGAAGACATGGAGACAGCGCAAAGATGCACAGTTAGTGTGCGGGATTTTAGCGATTCAGAGGATGAAGTCGAGGTTGAACGCGAAGAAGAAGTTACAGCCGAAGATGAAGCCAACGAACATCTAATCAAATCTATTTCCAGGATGGGTGCAAAGCCGAAGATGGACATTCCAGTCTATGATGGAAATCTGGATGTAGAAGAGCTTCTAGATTGGATTAGAGCTCTTGATATATACTTCGATTATGAAGATGTTGAAGAGGATAAGAAGGTTGGACATGCTATCACATGCCTGAAAGGACATGAAACATTGTGGTGGGACGAGCTACAAGCGGATAGACACCGCATAGGCAAGGAGAAGATCAAGAGTTGGGATCGAATGATTGCAAAGATGAAGGCAAAGTTCATCCCAAGAGATTATCAAATTTCTTTGTTCAGGAGGATGCAGAACTTGAGATAGAAGCTGATGACAGTGAAAGAATACATGGAGGAATTCTATCAACTGAACATCAGGGCAGGTCATCAGGAGAGCGATGATGAGAAGGTTGCTAGATATTTGAATGGCCTGAGATATGATATCCAAGACGAGATGAGCATGGTAACCATCAGAAATGTGGAGGATGCCTATCAGATGTCTTTGAAAGCTGAAGAGAAGCTGAGTCGGAAGTAAGGAAAGTGAGGGCGAGGCAGGAGCCAGCCCAGAGGAAAAGTAGTTGCCCAGGAAAAATACCAAAAGCCCAAGGAGGAATGGAAGAAGCCTCAGGGTAAAGTTGAGAGAGGTGGAACCTCGCAGCGAGGGCCATATATTGAACAGAGAGGGCAGCATACAGAACAGAGAGGAGGATATGCTGATATCAACACTTTTCCTCATACCAGAGGTAGAGGAAGAGGAAGAGGTGGAGTAATCACATGTTTCACATGTGGAATAAATGGGCACAAGTCATTCGAGTGTCCAGAGAAAAAGAAGGACATTGAGGAAGCTCACATGACCGAGGCGCAGAGGAAATATGTTGAGGCTAAAGACACTGAAGGTGAAAGATCGCTTATGATGCAAAAATTCCTTTTGACACCTGAGAAAGAGGTGGAGAGTTCATTTCAAAGGACCAGACTGTTCAGAACAACTTGCAAGACCAAGGAAAGGGTATGCAAGGTCATTGTAGACAATGGTAGCATGGATAATATCGTATCTACAAAGATGATAGAGAAGCTGGAGCTGGAGATGACTGATCATCCAAGCCCATACATAGTTTCGTGGCTACAAAAAGGACACTGGGTAACTGTTACTAAACAATGCTTGGTTGAATTCAAGATAGGAGGATATAATGATAAGATCTTATGTGATGCCATTCCTATGGATGTATGTCATCTATTGCTGGGAAGACCATGGAAATATGATCGAAATGTGATTCATGATGGGAGAATGAACACATATACACTGGAGAATAATGGGAGAACCCATATGTTGCTTCCGATAAAGGATAAGGAGGTGAAGCTGGAAGTAAGCAACACAATACTTTTCATGAGTGGGAAGGAACTTCTTAATGAGGTTAAGAAGAAAGAAGATCCATAATTCTTTGTGGTCAGAAAGCCGAGAATTGTTCTCACTATCACAAGAGTGGATGATCTACCAAAAGAGGTTCAGGAACTGCTGGAAGAGTTCGCTGACATCATAGTGGATGAATTACCCCGTTCGTTGCCACCGATGAGGAGGGTGAGTCATCATATAGACCTCATACCAGGGGCCAGTTTTTCAAATAAAGACGCATACAGGTTGACGCCGCAAGAAAACGAGGAGGTTAAAATACAGGTCCAGGAGTTGTTGGACAAAGGATTGGTCATGAAAAGCTTGAGTCCATATGTCATTCCAACGGTACTCAGTCCGAAGAAAGACAGAGGCTAGAGGATCTGTACTGACTTGAGGGCGATCAACAAGATAACCATCAGGTACAGGTTTCCATTACCATGGATGGATGATTTGATGGATTGCTTGAGCAGAGAAAAATACTTTTCAATGATTGATCTAAAAAGCGGATATCACCAGATTCGCATGAGGGAAGGCGATGAGTGGAAAACAGCCTTCAAGACAAATGAAGGTTTGTATGAATGGATTTTCATGCCGTTTGGCTTGACAAATGCACCAAGTACCTTTATGAGGTTGATGAATGAAGTCCTGAAGGATTTCATTGGGAAATTTGTCATAGTATATCTAGATGACATATTGGTTTTCAACAAGACAAAGGTTGAGCATCTGAAGCATTTGGCCATTGTAATGAAGAAGCTACAGCAGGAGAAGTTGTTGATAAACATAAAGAAGTCCTCATTTATGAAGACATAACTCATTTATCTGGGTTTTTTTATATCCACAAATGAGTTGAGGATGAATCCGGATAAGGTAGAAATTATCAAGAATTGGCCATCACCGAGGAATGTATTTGAGGTGAGAAGTTTTCATGGTTTGGCTAGCTTCTACCGAAAATTCATCAGGAATTTCAGTGGAATTAGCGCAACAATGATGGATATAGTGAAGAAGCGACATAAATCTTTTCACTAGACTGATGAGGCTGAAAAGAGCTTCAATCTATTGATGCGGAAGATCACGGAACAACCAGTGTTGGTGTTGCCGGATTTTCAGAAAACATTCCAAGTAAAATGTGACATGAGCGGTTTTTCCATAGGAGTGGTCTTGAGTCAGGAGGATAGACTGATCACATATTTCAGTGAAAAGATGAATGAGGTGAAATTGAAATACTCCACGTATGATAAGGAGTTTTATTCTATCATACAAGCACTGAAGAAGTGGAGGCATTACTTGATCCTGAAAGAATTTGTTTTATATAGTGATAACCACGCATTACAGTTTGTGACTCAACATGAGTAGTTGAATCAGAGAGATGTAAAATGGGTAGATTATATGCATAATTTCACATTTGTGATTAAACACATTTCGGGTATTGCTAATAAAGTGGTTGATGCTTTGAGCAGGAAATGTTTACTGATGCAGTAGTTCAAAGTCAGGACCTTAGGCTTTGAGAATCTCGGGGACATGTACAGGGATGATCCAGACTTTAAGGTGGCATACGAAGCAGCTGAGAATCCAGTTCTCAGGGACCGAAGACAGTGGATAGAGTATGTGATCCAAGAAGGATTTCTTTTCAAAGGCAATTAATTGTGCATTCCAAACTGCTCCATGAGGGAGAACTTGTTAAAGGAGAAGCACAATGGTGGATTAGCAGGACATTTTGGCCATGATAAGACGTTCAGGAAGATGAGCAAGTCGTATTTTTGGCTAGGGATGCGATCAGAGGTCAAGAGATTTGTAGACAGATGTAGATTTTTCCAGCATTCGATGGGGAGAAAGTAGAATGCAGGATTTTATCAGCCATTGCCCATACCGGAGAGGTCATGGGAGGCGATTAGTATGGATTTCATATTGGGATTACCAAGGACACAAAGAGGTGTTGACTCAATCTTTGTGGTAGTGGATAGGTTTTCTAATATGGCACACCTCATCCCATGCCAGAAAACAAGCGATGCAACTCACATCGCAAATCTATTATTCAAGGAGGTCATTCGACTTCATGGATTGCTGAAAAGTATAGTTTCAGACAGAGAAAATAAATTCATAGGGAATTTTTGGAGGACCTTATGGAAGAAGTTGGGAACTAACTTGATGTTTAGTTCATCTTATCATCCTCAGACAGATGGGAAAACAGAGGTGGTGAACAAAAGTCTGGGAGACTTGCTGAGAAGCTTGGTGACAGAGCACCACAGCCAGTGGGACAACATATTACCACAGGCGGAGTTTGCATATAACGATTCAATGAACTGGAGTACAGGAAAGAGTCCATTTCAGGTTGTATATGAAATATAGCCGAGAGGATTTTCTGAACTCAGGAATTCAAAACAGACTGCTACCAGCAGGTCTAGTGAAGAAGAATTCGTTGAAGCAATGAAAGAACTTCACAGCCAGGTGAAGGAGCGACTGCTGAAATCAAGCCAGAAGTACAAGCGCAGAGTAGATCAAAATCGAAGACAACTTCATTTTGAAGTTGGTGATCTTGTTCTGGCACATTTTCAATTTATTATATGTTCCCGAGAGGAACATATAATAAATTGAAAATGAAGAAAATCGGTCCATGTAAGGTCTTGATAAAATTCAGGGAAAATTCTTACGAGATCGAGTTACCGGATGGGATCGGAATATCTCCGATATTCAATGTCGCAGATTTATACCCATACAGGGATAGAGAAGCAGAGACTGGAACTGAAAAGCCAGTGATCCAGTGGATGAAACAATTTCCAGTTGTAGAGAAGCCGCGGATGGAATGCATACTGGACAAGAGAGTGAGCAAGAAGACCATACGAAAGCAATACTTCGAGTATCTGGTTAAGTGGAAGAACCATCTAGTTGAAGATGCCAAATGGGAAAATGAAGCAGAGATACAGAAGCATGGATAAACCGTGCAGGAGCTCATGGACAGGATCCCATGAAATTTTCAAACGAGGGAGTATGATGCAGGAGCATCGTCAACACATCAAGGGAGCCAACGCGGAAGTGGAAGACAGCTGGATAAGCCAGCACAGACTTTGAAATTTCCTTGGAAGTTGTTGGACTTGTATATTGTAATGGACCTTGAGCCTTTAATCTCTCATCCTTAGGTAGATAGACGACATTTAATCTAGTTAATGCAGTTAGATAGGAATTTAATTCTAGATTTCATAGCTTTAGAGCACTGGAAGGAAAATGGATATAGACACCCTCATTGTATCATGGTAATATTATTCATAAGCATTTGAGAACAAGATCAAGAAGAGAGTTGTATAGAGAACACCCATGTACTGATATTTGAATTAATGGAAGAAGATTGGTTCAAATTCATGGTTTTGTGTTTAAATTCTCTGTGTATGTTAGTGTTGATATGCTCTTGAATGTTTTCTTCCTGTCATACATCTGCTTTTATATGCTATGTATACGATTTCATGGTTGAATTGAAGTCTGAAGGGGTGAAGAAATGAGTTTCAATTGTTTCTCTATTTGAGTCAGAGGATTCCTGCAAGGAGTGCAGTCGAATTGTCCACAAGGAGTGCATTGACAGAAGGGTTCAAATAGAGATAGTTTTGATTCTCATTTCCTCGAAGTGAATTTGGTTTACAGGATCCATGCAAGGAGTGCGAAGGCCAGTGAAGCTTCAGGTTTGCGAACCTGAGGGAATTGTTGAGAGACTACTACTGCAGGTGTGCGTAGAGTCGAAGACTTCAACACTTAGCCGTGATTGAAGGTTTTCCGCAAGGAGTTTCCTTTTTGAGAACTTAAGGAAGTGGGAAAATATCAGGAAGGATAGGCCTCTGAGTTGTTGAGGAACAGTGCAGACAAGTTGCGACTTGAAGTTGCAAGGGCATCATAGGGTGGCGTATAGGTGAATCAGTCTTCGTGGAGGAAGGAATAGATGGATGAAATTTATGAGGAGATTTCGTGAATCACTGTGAGTTGTTGGATCTCGCAGAGGTGCAGAGAAGTTACAGTTCAAAGGTGGAATAGGTTCAAAGTTCAGGAGGGGCAGAGTCATTGATCATAACCACAGGATCCGTCGGATTTACACGTGAGATCATGTATCAGGGTTTCGTGAGTCAAAGCTCCAAAATATTTCATCAGGAATTGCGATATCGCGATCCGCGATATCCCGACAAACCTAGAACCATACATCGGTTGGGATGCGTGTCAAAATATCCAAAGGAGTCAAGGTTTGGAGTATCGGGAGTTTTGAGGACAGGTTATTCTTTCAGCTTGGAATCGTGACTCGCGATATCCCAACAGTGACGTAACCAGTGTGGGATCGCAGGAGTTAGTGGAGGAAAGGTGGTGTACCATATCGAGGATTAGGAAAAGGAAAGTCCCGAAGCCATCGACATTAGGATTCGCGATCCCACAAAATCCAAAATCCCGATAGAGGTGACGGGACCGTTGAATAGTCAACTGCGTGTACATCGGGGTATCAGCACATCGGGGTTCGGAGTTTGGAAATTCCATTTGTTGACATCGTGAGTGGAGAAATCATGATAGGAGGAACCCTGATAGCAAGGGAAAAAAGTCAACGTTGACTCACGTCGGATTTCGGGAAATCGTGAATCACAAAACATGTGTCTACAGGATTCACGAAATCGCGAATTTCGATTTCCCGACCGTTAAGGGAGATATTTGAGGAGTTGTTGTGGGTAAAAAAAATTCTCGATAGGGAATTAGAAGAACATTTGAGTTCTTTGGGCTGAGAATGGAAGAATATCCTATGTGCACGCGTGGACCTTCCTACCTGAGGGTAGTGAAGGGGACGCGTTGCCTTCAAAATGTCCTCTTTTATTTGACACATGTGTAAGACAAAGTTTTAATGAATTAAATGTTGGAAGACAAATGGAGCAACTAGGTTAAAAATAACTGACCATGACTCCATGATTGGGGAACATGTTTGAGTTACCTCAAGGCTAAGTTTTACAAGTGGAACACTACTACAATGGGCGGAAATTCCAAAGAAATATTACGATGGTTTAAAATTTTGTCGTAATTTTTTTGTTTTTTTGGACTAAATTTACTTTTTTTTTGGGGGTCCAACTTTTCGTCGCTCTAGCGACCAACATTCCATGTTGGTCATTATAGATACTATCTTTCATCACTAGAGAGACCAAACATGTGTTAGTCACTATAGGGATGAACTTTAGTCGTTATAACAACAAACTATGGCACATGTGAGAATCAAATGGCCATTGACTTATTGTTTGGTCAATTTGACCGAATTTGTCGGAAGACCGACGAAATCAATCCTATATATATCTTATTTACGACAAATTTTCTATAGTTGCGACAATCATTTTCTACAGTTGTGGCAATCATTCGGGTGTTCTGATGAAAAGGTGTTTTTGTTTTTTATGAAATCTTGATTTCAATTCTCTTTCAAGCAGAGAAACATTGAATTGATCAGACTCTACATAGCTGAGATTTTGAAGGTCAATACTTAAAAAGTTTTTGTGTGATTTAGTAATTTTGTGGTATTTAACTATTTTATGGTTTATTTTCACTCCTTAAATCAGATTTTATGGTTTATTTTAACTCCTTAGAAATATTTTATGGTTTATCCACTTTTGATACAGTAAAAAGATTATTGATTCAGCTACAATCACTCTAATTAGATTCAATGACTCTAAATTTCTTCGTATATTTCATGGAAATTCTTGAATATATAAGTATCCTTGCCTGAGTAAATTTAAATTTAGGGATTCCTCCTTGAGTTGGAAAAGAACCAACTAGAAGTGAAGAGTAGTGGCTTTTGTGGTCATATTGGACATCAGTACTCTTGTGTATCCCTAAAGATGCCCTATTTTTTATTAGGGACTTAATACTATATAGTGTGATTTTGGGTGATAATAGATCCACCTCCTCTTATTAATGTAATATTGTGATTTCGCGGATGAATCAAAGTATGAGGGTTTAAACTTGGATAGTAAAAGATGTATAGTGTACCATTTATCATTACCATGCCAAGGAATTGCTTACCATCTTTGATTGGTTGTCTTCAAATTATTTTTCTTTACAACATCATTTTTTATGAGAATTAAAGTTGTCTTTAC
>ML840571.1:13739-26030 GCA_009831015.1 Picea engelmannii | reverse complement strand
GTATGATTTCATGTTGAATGTATGAAGTATGAGAGAGGAGAAGAATGAGTTAAATTGTTTCTCTCCCTGAGAATTCCTGCAAGGAGTGCAGTGAACGTCCACAAGGTGTGCGTTGATGAGGGTATGTGTTTTATCTCAAAAATCTCAAGAGAGATATTGTTGTTCTCATACCAGTTGAAGTGTAGGTGAAGCATAGAGCCATGCAAGGTGTTCATAAGCCAATTGAAGCCTTGGATTTTATAAATCCAGAAAGAAGATTGAGAGATTTCTGTTGCAAAGAGTGCACAGGGTCGGAGACTCAAATAACTATAGGTTATTTGAATATTTTCCATAAGGAGTGTGAGTAGGGATCCTTTTGGGAAGCTTGAGTTTACAAGTGAAATCTCAGGAATGATAACACCTTTGAAGTGCTCAAAGGGAGATGGATATCGAAATCGTCTCATAGAAGTCAATTTCAGGAGGGAAAACACCGAGTCGTTTGGGTAGAAGTCATTGAAGAGTGCATCTGGTGGTCAAAATTCTTCGTGGAGAACTAGTGAAACCACGAGGACTGTAGGATCCAATGGAGCTATAAGGTGGTTAGGAGTTGGATGAATCCTCCACCCTGGCATCAAGAGTCAACGTGAACTTTTTATTGTGGTCAGTATGAGCCGATAGATCACTTCGGGGATTCAGGATTCGTAAGCTTGGAGTGCAGGCCAAAATCCTTGGTCACTCTAATTCCTAAATCGCGAAAGGGATTTTTCAGGTGTGAAATTTAGACATTTCGGTATTTCCGGGTCCAGCATTCTGGAAATTTTGATAACAAGGAGCCAAGACCCTTTGCATTGAAAATCCCAAAGTCACGAAATGTGGTGTGTCTTTGGAGTGGAATTTTGACATTTCAGCTTTCCGGGGTTCGGGAAGTAGAGGAGGCAGTGACTTTGGAATTGAGAGTTTCAAACTCCCGGTTCGTGAAATCCTGAAGAGGGAAAGGAAAAATTCCTGAAAATATTGAGGGACAATAGTAGGTGGGTACCAATTGGGTTTCAAGGCTTCGAGACTCAAAAAGTGGAGTTGCATGGTCAACACAAATCTTGAAATCGAGAAGAGAGAGACATCGAAAGGTGGTTCCCAAATATCAGTCGGAGGATACCGTCGACGGAGTCAAAAGAGGGGTCAAGCTTCAATGAAAATCCCAAAAGGCCATCGATCTCGCATTCCATGGGACGTTGAACCCATTTTAGCATAACAACATTTCAGAGATTAAGGAATCATTAAGGGAAGAGGAACAACTGTTGACTATTCGCTCAAAGTCCTGAAAGCCGAAACTAGTGGGTGACAGGTGGCATGTGCTCATCACGTTAGAGAAGTCAACCTTCATTGATGTTTCTCATTTTGGCATTTTCCAAGAGATGTGGAAATACATCGGGACTCTCCAACTCCCAAAATGTGAAGTCCTTTGTGGCTTAAACGAGGGTTGGATTAACCCTTGGTGTGGTTTTAGTGAAGATCCTACGTGGATCTTGGCCCGAGGGAAAGGGGGTCTATGTCAAGTAGTATCATAGCCTAGAACAAGTTATTTTCTTTTTGTAGTAGAGAGAAAAGAGGAAATTTTACAACCATGCTGCTAAGAAGAAGAGATAGGCCAATGCCTGATCCAATAGTGGAAAGAAAAATTAGTGAGTTACATGCCAGACTTGCTTCTATGGAGACAGCACAAAGGTACACAGTCAACATTGGGGATATCAGTGAGGCTGAAAGTGAAAATGAAGATGGAAACGAAGGAGAAGTAGTTGCAGTCAAAGATGTTGTAGATGAACACCTATTTAGGGCTGTTGCAGGGATAGGTGCCAGAGAAAAAATGGACATTCCAGTGTACGAAGGCAACTTGGATGTTGAAGAACTTCTAGACTAGATTAAAGCTCTAGATAAATACTTTGACTATGAGGATGTCAAGGAAGATAAGAAAGTCAAACATGTCATTACTAGACTTAAAGGGCATGCAACACTATGGTGGGATGAACTGCAGGCTAACAAACGCTTCAAGGGCAAGCAGAAAATCAAAAGCTGGGATAGAATGGTTGCAAAAATGAAAGCCAAATTTATACCCAGGGATTATCAAATCACTTTGTTTCGGAGGATGAAAAATTTAAGATAGAAGCTGATGTGAGTGAAGGAATACACTAAAGAATTCTACAGGATAAACATCAGAGTAGGTCATCGGGAAAGAGATGATGAAAAATTTTCCAGGTACATGAATGGTCTGCGATATGACATTCAAGATGAGATGAGCATGGTGACCATTCGAAATGTGGAAGATGATTATCAGATAGATCTGAAAGGTGAAGAGAAGATGAGTCGGAAATAAGGTCAAAGAGGCTGAGGTAGAATTCAAGGCAGAGGCAAAATGATTGCCCAAGACAGAACTCAGATACCTAAAGAAGAGGAAAATAAACCTTAAACTCAACCTGAGAGAGGAGGAAGATCACAGGGAAGGCAATATGCTGATAGAAATACTTTTCCTCGAGCCAGAGGAAGAGGAAGAGGTAGAGGAGGTGAAGTGAAATGCTTCGTCTGTGGAAAAATTGGACATAAATCCTATGAGTGTCCAGATAAGAAGAAATATGGTGGTGATACTCACATTGCCAAAGCTCAAGGATGAAATGTTGAGGCAGAAGACGCTGAGGGCGGAATATCTTTGATGATGAGGACAGTTCTCTTGAAGCTAGAGAAGGAAGCAGAGAATCCATCCCAAAGAAATAGTCTGTTTCAGACTACATGCAAAACTAAGGATAGGGTATGCAAGGTCATAGTGGACAACGGTAGCACAGACAATCTCGTATCTACAAAGATGGTAGAAAAGATGGAGATGAAGATTGTTGTACATCCAAGCCCATACAAGGTTTTATGGCTACAAAAAGGACATCAGGTAAATTCCACTAAATAGTGTTTAGTTGAATTTAAAATAGGAGGATATAAAGATGAAATATTATGTGATGTCATTCCCATGGATGTTTGTCATCTATGGAAATATGACAGAAACATAGTTCATGGTGGGATAAAGAACATGTACACCCTAGACAAAAATGGTAGGACTCACATGTTGCTGCCAATTAAGGATAAAGAGGTGAAAATAGAGATGAGAAACACTGTACTTCTCATGAGTGGGAAGAAAATTCTTAATGAGGTTAAGAAGAAGGAAGACACACTTTATTGTGGTTAGGAAGCCCATAATTGTTTTGACCAGTATGAGAATAGATGATTTACCAGAAGAAATCCAGGAGTTGCTGGGAGAGTTTGCTGATATATTAGTGGACAAAATACCTTGTTTGTTGCCACCTATCAGGAGTATAAGTCATCATATCGATCTTATACCTAGAGCCAATTTTCAAAACAAAGTAGTGTATAGGTTGACGCCGCAGGAAAATGAAGAAGTTAAGAGACAGGTCCAGGACTTAATGGACAAATGATTGATTCGAGAAAGCTTTAGTCCATGCATTGTTCCAACAGTTCTCAGCCCAAAGAAAGATGGAGGGTGGAGAATGTGTATAGACTCAAGGGAAATCAATAAGATTACCATCAGATATTGATTTCCATTGCCAAGGATAGATGACTTAATGGATTGCTTGAGTGGAGCAAAGTTTTTTTCAAAGATTGATTTGAAAAGAGGGTATCAACAAATTCGAATGAGAGAAGGTGATGAGTGGAAGACAACATTCAAGACAAATGAAGGGTTGTATGAATGGATTGTCATGCCATTTGGCTTAACGAATGCGCCCAGTACTTTCATGAGGTTGATGAACGAAGTCCCGAAGGATTTCATTGGGAAATTTGTCATTGTATATCTTGATGATATATTAATTTTCAGCAAGACAGAAGTAGAACACTTAAAGAATTTAGTTGTAGTAATGAGGAGATTACAACAGGAGAAATTGTTGATTAATGTGAAGAAATCATCATTTATGAGGACATAACTCATTTATTTGGGTTTTGTTATCTCTGCAAATGAATTAAAAATGGATGTGGAAAAGATAAAGGAGATTAAGAATTGGCCATCACTGAAGAGCATGTTTGAAGTTTGAAACTTCAGAGGAATTAGCGCACCGATGATGGATATGGTGAAGAAGAGACATAAATCTTTTCACTGGACGAAGGAAGCAGAGAAGAGCTTCAATATGCTGAAGAAGAAGATCACTGAGCAACCAATTCTAGTTTTTCTATATTTTAGCAAGACATTCCAGGTCAGGTGTGACGCAAGTGGATTTGCAATTGGAGCGATCGTAAGCCAATACAATAGGTCGGTCACATATTTCAGAAAAAAAAATGAATGAAGTGAAGGTTAAGTACTCCACGTATGACAAGGAATTATATGTCGTGATACAAGCATTGAAGAAATGGAGACACTATTTGTTTCCCAAGGAGTTTGTTTTGCACAACGATAATCATGCTTTTCAATTTGTGACTCAACATGAGAAGTTGAACCAAAAACATGCTAAATGGGTTAAATTCATGCAGAATTTTACTTTTTTGACTAAGCATATTTCTGGAACTGCTAACAAAGTTGTTGATTCTTTGAGCAGGAAATGTATGCTTATCCAAGAATTCAGAGTCAAGACTTTTGGTTTTGATAACCTCAAAGAAATGTACAGGGATCACCTAGATTTTAAAGAGGCATATGAGGCATCTGAGAATCGAATTCTCGGGGACAAAAGCCAATGGACCGAATACATTATCCATGATCGATTATTGTTCAGGGGAAATCAACTATGAGTTATGAAATGCTGCATGAGGGAGAATTTCCTGAAGGAAAAACATAGTGGAGGATTGGCTGGACACTTTGGTCATGACAAGACATTCTCAAAGTTAAATAGCTCATATTATTGGTGAGGGATGAGAAAATATGTTAAGAAATTCATGGATAGATGAAGAATTTGCGAGCACACAAAAGGAAAGAGACATAACACAAGGTTATACCAACCATTACCCATACCTGAAAGGCCGTGGGACGTAGTGAGCATGGATTTTGTATTGGGAATTCCAAGGACACAGAGAGGATACGATTCAATCTTTGTGGTAGTCGATAGATTTTCAAAAATGGAACATTTCATACCATGCTGGAAAACCAGTGACGCAACTCATATTGCGAACCTATTTTTCAAGGAAGTCATCAGACTTCACGGCTTTCCAAAGAGTATCATTTATGATCGATATACCAAGTTTGTAGGATATTTTTGGAGGACCTTATGGAAGAAGTTGGGGAAAAGTTTTTCTTTTAGCTCAATATATCATCCTCATATGGATGGATAGACAAAGGTCATAAACAGGAGCTTGGGACATTTTCTAAGAAGCTTAGTGACTGAACACCACAGTCAATGGGATCACAATTTTCCACAGGTGAAATTCGCTTACAATGATTCACTCAATAGAAGCACATGGAAAAGTCCATTCCAAATTGTACATGGAATGCATCCAAGGGGAGTTTCTGAATTGAAAGATGAAAAATAGGACAAATTCAGGAGTGCTAGTGCAGAGGACTTTGCAGAAGGAATGAAGGAGCTTCACAACAAAATTAAGGAGCGATTGCAGAGTTCAAGTCAAGAATACAAGCGTAGAGAAGATCAACACAGGCGAGAACTTCAATTTGAAGTTGGTGATTTTATTCTTACGCATTTGAGGAAGGATAGGTTCCCAAGGGAAACATATAATAACTAGAAGATGAAAAAGATTGGACCGTGCAAGGTCATAAGGAAATTTGGGGCAAACACATATGAGATTAAATTACCTGATGGGGTCAGAATCTCACCGATATTCAATATTGCAGATTTGTACCCTTACAGAGCTGAAGGAGCAAGAGAAGAGGAGGAACAGAAAGAAATTCAATGGACAAAACAAATGCCAGTAGCTGTAGAGACACATATGGAAATCATAATTGACAAAAGGTTTAGCAAAAATACCAGGAGAAAAGAGTATTTTGAATACTTGTTCAAGTGGAAAGGACATCCAGTTGAAGATGCATGTTGGGAGGATGAAGCATCAATTCATAGGCATGGACATACCATGCAAGAGCTCATGAACATGATTTCATGAAAATTTTCAAGCGAGGGAGTATGATGTAGGAGCATCGTAAGTATCCAACCAAGAAAGCAATGTAAAAGTGGGAGACAACTAGAAAAGCACCAGCGCACATTTTGAGGTTTTTTGAGATCAATGAATGGAAATTAATGTAATAGATAAGGGAAGCGTACTTACATTTGTGTCTAGATATTGTAAACATATCTTGCGCATTTCTCTAAGCTATCTAATGTAGAGGCATTTATGCGTAATGAATGCAAGTAGGTAGATTTAACTTAATAGATTAGACAGTTTAGAAGCGTAGGAGGAAAAATGGATATAGACACCCTCACCCTTGTATCACTGTAGTTTTGATGATCATTCAGAATTCATAAGCTATAGAGCTGTAGCAGAGAGCTGTAGAGAAGAAACCATGTATAGGAGCACTTGAGTTAATATATGAAGCTTTGACTCAACTTTCATGGTGTTATGATGCTTACTGTTTACATTTGTTGAATGGTATGTTTACAGTTGATTTGTTTCTCTGTGATGAATTTATTTCAATGTTGTATTGTCTGTATGATTTCATGTTGAATGTATGAAGTCTGAGAGAGGAGCAGAATGAGTTTCAATTATTTCTCTCCCGAAGAATTCCTGCAAGGAGTGCAGTGAACATTCACAAGGTGTGCGTTGAAGAGGGTCTGATCTTTATCTCAGAAATCTCAGGAGAGATATCGTTGTTCTCATACCAGCTAAAGTACAGGTGAAGCACAGAGCCGTGTAAGGTGTGCATAGGCCAATTGAAGCCTTGGATTTTATAAATCCAGAAAGAAGATTGAGAGATTTATGTTGCAAAGAGTGCATAGGATTGAAGACTCAAATAACCAGAGGTTATTTGAAGATTTGCCGCAAGGAGTGGGAGCAGGGATCCTTTTGGGAAGCTTGAGTTTAAAAGTGAAAGCTCAGGAAGGATAACACCTTTGAAGTGATCAAAGGGAGAAGGAGATCGAAATCATCTCATAGAATTCAAGTTGAGGGGGGAGAACACCGATTCGTTTGGGTAGAAGTCATTGGGGAGTGCATTTGGTGGTCAGAATTCTCCATGGAGAACTCGTGAAACCATGAGGACCATAGGATCCAGAGGAGCTATAAGGTGGTTGGGAGTTGGATGAATCCTCCACCCTGGCATCAAGTGTCAATGTGAACTGTTGATTGTGGTCAGTTTGAGCTGACATATCACTTCGAGGATTCGGGATTCATAAGATTGGAGTGCAAGCCAAAATCCTTGGTCACTCTAATTCCTGAATTGTGAAAGGGATTTTTCAGGTTTGAAATTTCGTCATTTTGGTATTTCGGGGTTTGAGATTATGGAAATTCCGATAACAAGGAGTCGAGGCCCTTTGCATTGAAAATACCAAAGTCATGAAATGCGGCGTGTCTTTGGAGTGGAATTTCGACATTTCGGATTTTCGGGGTTCGGGAAGTAGAGGAGGCAATGACTTTGGAATCAAGAGTTTCAAACTCCCGGTTCAAAAAATCCTGAAGAGGGAAAGGAAAAATTCCCAAAAAGATTGAGGGACAATAGTCGTTGGTTAGCAATTGGGTTTTGGGGTTTCGAGACTCAAGAAGTGGAGTTGCATGGTCAAAACAAGTCCCAAAATTGTGAAGAGATAAATGCCGAAAGGTGGGTCCCAAGTATCATTCAGAGGATACGTGCGGCGGAGTCAAAAGAGGGGTCAAGCTTTGGCGAAAATACTGAAAGGCCATCGGTATCTCATTCCCTGGGACATTGAACCCATTTCGACATATTGACATTTTGGAGTTCGGGGAATCATTAAGGGAAGAGGAACGACTGTTGGCTATTCACTCAAAGTCCCGAAAGACGAAACTGGGTGACAGGTGGCATGTGCTCGTCGCATTGAAGTAGTCAACCTTCGTTGATGTTTTTCATTTCGACATTTGACAAGAGCTGTGGAAATACATTGGGACTCTCCAACTCCCAAAACCCAAATTCCTTTGTGGCTTAAACAAGGGTTGGATTAACCCTTGGCGTGGTTTTAGTGAAGATCCTACACGGATATCGGCTTGAGGGCAAGGGGGTATGTGTCACTTAGCTACTCTTGGTAGTAGTTTTGGTTCCCTTTATCTCAATGCCCACCCAAAACAATCATCTTTTAAATCAGCATTGATCTAGTTCATTAGATACTACCTTCCCACCCAGATTCATTTGAAATATAGCATTGGGTTATTTTGAGATCTTCCTTCCACCCCAACAAATATTGGATGCATTCAATTAATTATTTTGGCTCAATTGCCACCCAACATGATTTTTTTCTGCAACATTTAATATATTTTGTTCTCTTGGCCAAACACCTAACCAAAATACTGAGTGAAGAAATACTTTGTGTTTTCTCAGAGGTTGGGCTCCAATCCTGGATGCAAAAGTATTACATGTCAAGTTATCTTTTCAATGTTTATCTTTAGCTATACTATAATATGAAGATCGTTGGCCTAAAGTTTCCTTCTCACTTGATGGAGTGTAGGTACAACCAAATATGTATCTATCAAAGCTATCATCCATCTTGAGCGATGAAATTTCGAGAGGGATAAGGGAAAACATATCCAACACGTGTAACAAGGCGAAATCAACTAGAGGTGAAAATGTCAAAAGAAAGTTTGGTAGGCGCATGAAATTCTTTCTGGCTGAAGGAGGATCATGCTCTTATGACGATGAGAGAATAGGTGACATCRATATTCCCTTGAGGTACAAATGCCTACTGAARMAGTGGGTACCCAAGGAACTACCAACGTTGGACACCAACTTATGTGTTAATGAGGCRATGKATCACATTTCTCCGTCATCCATCCATGGCCTTGGTTTATTCTCCATGGATGACATAAAGGTAAAATATGGAAGATTGGTTGAATTGTTTGAGTATGTTKTGTTAGAATATGAAGGATTGTGCTCGTTTTACCATTGACAATACCCTTGTCACCCAACCATAGGAYRAAGCCACCCTCCGAGCACCTTGAACTTGAAAGAGARAAGAATCCTGRTAGCAATCAAATGTTCWAGCAAGGCTAATGCACCAAGAAAGAAGTAACCAATCTKATCAGATAGTCTCACCCAAAAATTGGAGMAACACCTTCCCTAGGACTTGCRCACAAGAATGMTAGACTGCAGTGCACACAAGTGMCCTCTACAATTCTGAGAATGYGTCAAATGAGATATTGGCGCCCTGTATTTATAGTATTCCTTGCAGACTTGCCTGGGCMTACTTCTCTCTCTRRGTASTAATTCATTCMTATTAAATATCCATCTTCAACTGACATATCATCTAGGGTTTTATTCATTTMTTTCCTTCCTTATGGAACATTCTAATCTTTTCAAAGGTCTCAATAGAGGTTCATACCTCCTGAAGCTACCATAATATAAACACTCCCTCCTAGCTAAGGAGGTATAATTGATAACGGTCTTGAGCACAAACAGACCATTCAATTGGTAGTATCACGAGCACCATCATTGTTATCCAACTTAATAATTTCCATGACAACTAGTGCAATATCATTTGATAGAACACTACTTTGTTTATCCATAGTAGTATGCAACTAATGAAACCGTGACACATAGTCACAAATAGTGGAACAAATCCACCACAGTAGTATTTCTCTATTGTTTGGAGACAGACAATCTCCATAACAATCATCTGATATCAACCTACATAGAAAATACTGTTTAAATAAACTGAATCATCCAGACCAATCTTTCACTCACATCTGTGAGATCTGAAAGAACATATTCCCTGTCTTATTATTCTCAAGCAAGGAAGAATTATTGTTCTGATTTCTAATCCTAGACCGTTCCTCACCCTGGGCCATTCCTCTGACACTAAACAAAGTGTAACCTGGAGAGAATGAATCTTCCCTAAGGAATTCTTGTCCATGATTGTTGATCCTGGACCATTCCCCACCCTGGGCCATTACTACGACACTAAAAAAGGTGAAACATAGAGAGAATGAATACACCCTAAGGAATGACTATCTGGACCATTTCCCCTGTTAACCACAAGAGGAACAAATTGTCATGTATCAACCTCCAAAATGGACTTTTCCTCATGTTAACCAGAATGATAAATCTTTGTTCGGTGAGGTGGGCCAGTCTTCTTGAGTAACCCTCAAGAAGAGAGACGGCCCTAGACAACTCCCCATGTTAAACATAATGGGAGGTCATTGTTTATGAT
This sequence comes from Picea engelmannii, assembly GCA_009831015.1. Classification (NCBI taxonomy): domain Eukaryota; kingdom Viridiplantae; phylum Streptophyta; class Pinopsida; order Pinales; family Pinaceae; genus Picea; species Picea engelmannii. The sequence continues at coordinate 15,756 of ML840571.1, read as the reverse complement.
ACATCAACAATCTAGACCATTTCCAATGTTAACCAAAATGGGAAATCACTGTCCATCTGAAATCTCAATCCACTTTACGAACATGAAAGAATCTGCCCAAGATGGGTTATTTTTCAATATAAAAAACAATTATTTTCAATAATATTTTTAGTGCTCCCTCCCAACCTGGAGAGTCATTTCTTCCTTTTCAACTAAGGGAGTTATTTCCATGATCCCCATCTTCTCTCGGAAATATGCAAACTTTATTCTTGGATAGAGGTTTTGTCAGGATGTCTTCTCTCTACTCATCAGTGGGGATATACTCGATCTTTACTCGAGATTTACCTCTCCTTCCTAGACTTTATATCATATAAAGTAGTATTTGATCTCAATGTGTTTCGACCTTTCATGAAACACGGGATGTTCTGATAATATTATACAACTCTGATTATCACAATGTATTATGGTCGATTATGGAATTTGCTCAAATAAATCAGAGATTAACTTCCTTAGCCATGTTTCTTATGCCCATGCTTCACATGCTGTGATATACTCTGATTCTATTGTGATTAGTGTGGTAGAATTATGTTTTCTACTACCCCAAGATATCACAGCGGAGCCCAAGTTAAAACAGATACTTGAAGTGCTCTTTCTGTCTTTTGCACTTCCTGCCCAATCTGAGTTTGTGAATCCATGAAGCTATATATCACTAGATGCGGTATATCTCAAGCCATAGTTTATTGTCCCACAAATATATATTAATACATTCTTTGAAGTTATCCAATGCTCATGTCTCGATTCCACCTGGAGTTGGCTTAGTGTATTCACGGAAAAGAAAATGTCTGGTCGAGTATTTACCAAATACATCAATGACCCAATTAGTTGTCGATATAGATATGGATCTACTGGATCAGAATCTAGATATTTCAATTTTCTTATATCCGTATTCATAGGAGTGTCCATGGACTTACAATCCATCATTCCAAACTTCTGAAGGATCTTTATTGCATACTTTCCTTGTCCAAGGAATACTTCACCATGCTTCTGCCATACTTATAGTCCCAAGTAATAATGCATGAGACCTAGATCTTTCATATCAAATTCAGAAGCTAGTTCCTTCTTGCCCTCAATGATGAGAGACTCTTCACCTGTTATGAATAGATCATCAACATATAGTAGTAGAATTACAGGTGCATTGTCCACGACTTTGTAGTAAAGGTTTGGATCTGCATGACTCTTGGAGAAACCAAGTCTTGTTAGATAATTGTCCATTCTGGCATACCAAGCCCTTAGAGCTTGCTTGATTCCATATAGGTCTTTCTTTAATCTGCAAACATTAGTATCTCTAGAATGTACCTCAAACCCTTGAGGGTTTTCAATATATACTTCTTCTTCAATTGCTCCATTGAGGAAAGTTGTCTTTACATCCATCTAATGTAATTTCCATCCCATGAGAGAGGAAAGAGATATGATAGCTCTAATGGAAGTATATCTAGAAACCGAAGCAAAGGTTTCGTCATAATGATCTCCCTCCTTCTGGGAGAACCCTCTAGATACAAATCTTCCCTTGTATTTATCCATGCTTCCGTCTGCTACATGTTTGATCTTATATACCCATTTTGAGGTTACCACTGATTTTTCTTTAGGTCTAGGTATGATTGCCCATACATCATTTTTCATAATGGAATGGTGTTCTTCCATCATAGCTTCTTTCCATTGTCCCTTTTGAACTGCTTCTTCAAATGTGGTAGGTGCTTCACTTATACGTTTCATCATATATCCTGCATAACTTGAGAATTTTTTAGGCCTCTTACTCTTTTTGAATGTTCCTTCTGGAACCTTGAGTCTTTCTACATCTTGTAAGGTAGCTTCAAGCCAAGCTAGTCATTTCTTGGTCTTAGGTACAATATCTAAATCAATTTTTTCACATGGTTCCATACGATGATCAGGTTGTTCCTTTTCATCATTTTTCGTTTTCTATTCTTTCACCATTAGGTTCTTCAATCTCTTCTTCTTCTATAGTTTCTTATAAGGATTT
>ML840570.1:30164-53649 GCA_009831015.1 Picea engelmannii | reverse complement strand
TTTTATCCTACTTGGCTTTCTTTGAGGGTTCCCTTTCTTCGACAATTGTTGCTTCGTCTGTTTCCTTCCTTTTCTTTAACTCAGGAGAGTGGTTCTTGTAGTGACCATATTTTCGACAGCTGAAGCATTGTATTTTTGACATATCCTTTTTCTTGATTTTGTTTCTTCCTTAAGCCAAATTTCCCCTTATTCCTGAAATTCTTGAATTTTGCTATGAAGGCTTGATCATCATATTTCTTTTGGGATTTCTCTTTTGCGTTGATCCTTGATTCTTCTTGTACACAACAAGTCCAAAGTTCTTCAAATGTGGGATACTCCTTTCTTGTGTTCATGCTTGCGGAAAATGCATCACATGTCTTGGGAAGGCCATTGAGTACTATATTTACCAGTTCCCATTCTGAAATGATTTCTTCAATAGCTTGTAGTTGATCTCTTAACTGAGAGATTCTCACAAGGTATGATGTTATGCTATCATCATCATTTATTTTCATGTCACGAAGCTCATTCTTCAAACTCATTACTTGTCCAATGTTTCTGACTGAGAAGAGGCTAGTTAGGGCATCGTTCATCTCTTCTTAGATGAGTCAAGATGAGAGATGTAGGGTATCAAGTCGTCTTTTACAGAGTCCACTATGATACTCACAGAGTTGATGTCATTGTCCTTAAACTTCTCCATAACTGCAACGTTCTGAGATTCCTTCTCTTTTCCCACTTCAAACTGTGGTTCCATGATCTTGCCTTTCATGATATCCAACACTTTATTTTTGGCAAGGATGAGGTCAATCCTTGTCTTCCATGCTCTGAAGTTAGAAGCCCCTTCTAACTTGTTTTCTGATTTCATAGAGTAAGTCATGACTGTTTTGACTTGGTCAACCTTTGACTTTGACCAAAAACTCAAACTTGATGTCTTGGCTTGCTGAGAGTACCAGGAGGTGCGCTAGGCTAGGGCGCACTAGGCTATCCAGGAATTAGGTCAAGCTCTTCACTTAAGGTGCCTTAACAAGAGGGTTAGGGTTTCGTTGCTGCAACAAAACTTTGACTGCAACTGCAACTGTAACTGAGCAAATCCTTCCAATCTATCTTCCAACGGTTAGACTGTCCAAAGATAGTGTGGGCCCATAACTTGTTAGAATAATAGGTGTGCTCGTTTTACCATAGACAATATAGCAATATTGTCACCCAACCATAGGCACAAAGGCCACCCCCGAGCTCCTTAACTTTGACAGAGAGAATAATTCCGGAAGAAAACCCTAGAACCGATAGCCAACCAAGGTAGTGTACCTCTCTCTAGAGCTAGCGTACTAGGCAGAAAGTCCAAACCATAACCAAAGAGAAAGTCCAAGCCAAAACAAAATGCCAGTTGCAGCAGCTGTAGTTGCAGCTCCTCTCCAGACTTGCACACCACTGGTCTTATGCAGTTGTGAGAGAGAGTCTGAAAAATGAGCTCTAGCGCCCTCTTATTTATAGTCCTCCAAGTGACCTAACTGGGCCGACTTCTACTTTTGGAGGTTGATAACTCAATAATAAATATTCTCTTGAGTCGACTTGTCTCCTAGGGTTATTATCCAACGTTTTAGGGTTTCTCTTGCTTCCTGGAATATTCTAGTCTCCTCAAGGTTACATGTAGGGATTAATACCTCCTGTAGATACCATAATATCAACAGGATATGTCCCAGGGGAAGCAGGAAAAAAAAGAATCCTTCAAGAGTAAGTGTGATAGTGGTACGTGCTGGCTTACTTCATGGCTTATGGAGTTGTTATCTACCAAGTTGCACTAGGATGGACTTGCAGATGAGCCGCCAAAGATTGAACAACCACTTGTTCAAAATTCAAAGTTCAGAAGTCCAGTCGGCCATTATGGCCCCTTTTCAACTTTTTATCACATTTCCATACCCTGTAGGGAATTGTAATAAAATGACTTAAGCATGTGATTTTTGTAACAGGCTTAGCCACCTAAGACTTAGACACTAGTACATTACTCTAGAGTGTTTTTTTTACTTGTTAATTATATTTTGCTGTTCTAAGCGATTTATAATTTTCGAGTTTTTTCACTCAATATCCTCCAAAGCTGGAGTAATTGTCCTAGTAGATATGACTTGGGGAGTGTTTAAGTCTAGAGTCTTATGTATATAATGATGCTAAGCATTATTCTAGAGTCTTATGGAAATGTGCTAAGTCCCCCTTAGGTTTTTTAAAGTTTTTGAGTTAATAAAAAATTTCTCGTAAAAAGGGTTATTTTAATTGTAATTTGATTATGTATTAAAAAAGTTGTACTAGGAGGCATTATATGCCTTGGGGGTACTCATTTTTGGACCTAAAACACCCACTTTACCTAAGTACCCATTTGGTGAGTAAAATTAGTGATTTTAATCACTAAAAAATTAATTTTGCTCACAAAAGTAAAAAAAGACATAAACAATCAGGAAAAATCAGCAATGCTATATTTTAGCAAACTTGTCGAGAACATGTTTTTCCTTTACCCATTGACCAAGAGACATTTCCATTGATTCATGTATGTTAGATAGTTTGAATTGCATGCTTATTTAGCTTAATATTCATGCTTTCATGCTCATGTATTATATGACACCATTGCATTTAACCCTTTTGCAAGAAGTTTTAAGTTGTGCAGGATATCTCACTTGAAGGATAGGTTGAGCTAGCTTGCATCTTCCTCTTCTTCAAGATTGTGGTGAACAATATAGTCCCTCAGTTTTCGACCAAAGGAAGGAACCCCATTGCTCAAGGCTTTTCAAGGGATCAAGCATTTTTACTCTCTCTCTCTCTCATAAATTCTAAATTTCTTTGGTTACCTAAATCTACATTCTAGATCTACCTTTTTTTAAGTTAAATACATAAGTAGATCAGATTTGTAAAAGTATTTGTTTAGGTCTTGGCTTAGTTTCAATTTATTCATCTTTTTCAAGCAAGATCTAGCAATAGGAAAGTCTCTTTTGCAAGTTAAAACTTAGTTAAATCTAAAGGCTATAAAAGAGATCTTTGGTTTCATGCTTAAGCTTTCATATCTAGCAAGTTTAGTGCTTTAAATTTGCTGCTCTTTAAAAGCAGTCAGAGACCCTAAGGAAACAAACTTTCTAGCTTGTTTTCCTTAGTTCCTTTTGCTTATTTTCATAGATTTTAACTTAGAAAGTTTTTGGGTTTTTCTACTAATAACCAAAGACACCTTTAAAGTGTTTTTGGCCATCTTTTGCATTGTTTTGTTTGCTGTTTTGTGCAGGTTTGCGAATAAACAAGGGGAGATTCTGCCAAAATTTGGCAGATTAGGAGCATTTGGGACTCCCAGAAGTATGCTATACCTTCCTAAACCATTTTGTAAACTTATAAACCTCATTGATCCATCATTATAAGGATCCAAAGTCTCTCAAAAAGAGACCATTGTAACTGAAGTAATAAAAGAGTGGGCTACACAATGCCCCATTTTCGTTTCCCCCTATGGAGGTGGTGTCTTGTTGCGTGATTTAGTCTTTCATTTCATTTGCTTTTCATTATTAAATAAGCATAAAACACAACAATAACAATCACATAGATTAAATTTCATTTTTGGAAAGTAATTTTTAATTGCTAGAGTAGTTTCCTTTCAACAAGTTTTCTTTATTTTGCAAATAAACCAATCCCTTCAGCTCCTCTGAAAAGAGGCTGGTCAGTGAGGACATTAGTAATTAGAAAACTTTTATTTTCTGTCATTTCATTTTGGAGGAAATAAACCCATCCCCTCAGCTCCTCTACAAAGAGGCTAGACAGTGTGGACAGTAGTTTAATTAGAAAACATTTACATTTATGCAATTTATTTTCAGTCTTTTATTTTCCTTTTAAAATAAACATTTTCCCTCAGCTCCTGGTGTATGCTCTGAACCCTTGCGATCTTAGCTCGACCTGGGAAACTCAATGACTCATCAACACTAGGCTGGTCAGTGTGGAGTAGATTAATAGGACAATCTTTAAGAAATATTGCTTGTGTGGAAACGCAAGAGGGTTTGTGTAAGAAATCCAGCGGGAACTTTGAGATCTAGGTTCTCCTTGTTTATTTTCTCACATTCTCTCGAGCTTGTGTGCAAAATCAGAGGGATACTTTGCATGTTGAATATTCGACAAACTCAACCTCCACTCTAAGGAATATCCTCTTAGAGGCCACATTTAGATTAGTTTTATTTTTATGCGATAAAATCATATCTGAACATTAATCAAACTCTAAAATTTCAAAGACAATCTCCACAGGGTACTCCACATTTTCAGCAACATAACACACGATCTCATTATTGGCACTGGTCTAATTTTCTATATTTTAAGAAGCCATTTGCTTCAAGTATTCACTTTTGCAAAGCATTACTTTTATCTTGAAGTATTTATTTTGTTTATGGTTATTTTACTTGCAAGCACTTGTATCCTTTGAATATATTTTATGCAAGTATTTCCTTAATTGAATATCTATCTCCATAAGCTTTTACTTTGTGAATGAATGATATATGTTGCTAGTATAGAGTTACTTTTGTTATAGTTGTCTTTGTTGCAATAAACTCCTAGATTTATTTCTTGTACTTAGATTAGTTCAAGCCTTAGTATTTTTGTTAGGGACTACCCCCCTTGGCTTCGCTAGGAGTTGGCCTAGACGGAGGAGTCAAGGATCAGGTGACGACACCTTGACTTGAGACTTGCCCCCAAGGACACACCAAGTGGATTGAAGATTTCTTCCATGTTACCCAGGTGTGTATAAAGGCGACAACATGAGATATATAGTCCATTTCTATGAGCGCCTTTGTGGAGGGTGTGCTTGCTCTTGAGTTACCACTTTCTAAGTGCTACGTTTTTCTAACCCCTTAATCTGCCTTTTTGTTTGTCCTTTTATCATATTTGCAAGTCCCCTTTATAAGGTTTCAAGCTATAGCATAACTGCTTTGGGATTGGGCCTTTAGCCCCTCTTCTCATGAGAGAATGAAACATGACCCATTATCGAAGTTTAGTACACTGCGACAGGCTCCAGGATGGTAAGTGTTAAGTATGACGTAGAAACAAAACATTACCCTTGTGAGGACCCCAACGTTAGCACAAATTTCCACCCGCCAATTGAGTTGATATAACCTGTTATTACAACGATGAAAACTTGGCTAATTGAAGGAGTAAAGCCCCAAATTGTCACGGGCTAGATCCCTCTCTGTTTGGGCTAGTGCTTGCTAGCCTTAGGGGGAGTCCCTAGGCACCCTGCGTACCTTGCTGCTGTCTTTAAAGACTGATTTTCTGTGTGTAAACCCCAAAAACAACGAGTTGTTTGTCTTGGAAAGTGTGTTAAAACTGTCCAAAACGATGGGGAAAATATAGTTTTTCACTGGGAGGGATCTTGTAGGGTTAACACAATGAATATAGAATAGAAATAGAACAAAAAACTACTCAAAAGATCAATACAATCACAATGAATAGTTAAGGAGAATGACAAATCAGATTGCAAAATTCACAAAACACCGAAAAGAAACAAGGTTAGAACACAAACAATTGAATTCTTTATTGATAGGCTTGCGAGAGGGTTGGTTGCACCACATTTGGCAAGTCCACAACCGGTACAATGATCACTTTGCTCAAAGAAAAGTCACTAGACTAAGAAAGAAAGAGAGGAATGAGAAAGAACACTGTGCTAGCTGCTGCCAAGAACCAACCAATAACCAATGAAAACCATCCAATATATAGGAGAGGGGACAATGTGGATTTAGTAATTAGACAAACATTTTACTTTATTGCAAATTTCATTTTCTTGCAAATAAATCCGTCTCCCCAGTGAACCCTAGTATTGCTCTTCCCCCTCCCCCTACGAGTAGCTTCTGCTTGATCTTTGGGTGTGGCGCGCATCAGAACGGGCCTTGGTCAGTGTGGACTTAGATTAATAGGACAATCTCGAAAGTTGTTATTGCTTGGATTGAAAGCCACATAGAGGTCGTGTGTGAAGTCAGATGGGAACTTTGAGATCTAGGTTCTCCCTGTGTTGGACCTCCGACACCTCTATTTTTGATTTTTCAATAAGCTAGGTTAAGCATGTAGTTCATTTCAATTTGCATTTGTCTTAACCATAAACAAGAATGTTGCAACAACCAAGATCACAAGAAGAAACACCATGCACAAGAACACAAGAAGTATCCTGGGAAACCCTTCTCAACAAGGGAAGAAAACCCAGCCAAATCCTTTGCTATATTCTTCAAGAGAAATACCTTCACCACCAATAAGACTTAGCACACAAGAGGGTGCTCAAACCCTAGAAGACTAGCGCCCAAGAGAGGTGTGCACTTTTCCCAAGAGGATGTACTTGCTGAAATTTCCAAACTTGTGTGAAGGATATGATTCCATAATGGGGAATCTTCCTTTACTTATATTAGACTTGTCCTATTAACAAAAGTGTCAATTGGCACACCAAGGCCGACCTCTCTAAGTCACATTATAATTAATATTAATTAGATTAATTATCTTTTACATTTATTACTAATCACATTAAGGTGGGGCTGACCTGTACCCTTTACATTACAATTAGGGTTACAAGTAGGTTTGACTCTTGAACAATATAGCAAGGTATCTGATCACCCACTAGTGCTCATCCACTAGGGGCACATCCATAGGGATGTCCATATCTCTGGCTCATTGCATTACACAGAAGAATCAGATCTTCACACGTTCACCTGTGCTCGTCCACAGGCACGTCCACTCAAGAGATCTTCTTTTCTACTGCATCACACAGGAGAGTCATCTGGAGTTTCTCGTCAACTCTGCTGCTTAGAGGAGGCCAATGCATCATCTTCATTTCTGTTCTCATGACGATGCACCCAACACTTCGGGGTTTCACACGTTCACCTTGTGCTCAACCACATGCACGTCCAACTCAATAGATCGCCTTTCCCATAGGATAATCATCTGGAGTTCTTCTCAACTCTCTGAATGGAGGAAGTCATCTATACGTTCCAACTCTATCTCAGATAGGAACCACGTACCCTTCTTATGGGCTTTCTCTCAGGTTTGTAAGCTGGAGAAAGTCTCACATAGTTGCAATGATCCACATCTCATAGGTTTGTAAGCTGGAGAATGTCTCACATAGTTGCAATCATCAAAATCTATTGGGCTTGTTGGTGAAGATAAGATCTTCGGCAAGTTCTCAACAAATTTCAATTTAGGGGATAACCTCTTAAGGGGCCAAATCTAGATTAGTTTTACTTTCAGTAAACATCTTGCACACATCGCACCAACAATTTTCATAATAACTTTAATCAATATTTAATAAACTTACAACAACGACATGTGCAATCTCCATTTCAATTTACATTTGCAACAACACTTGGTTATCTTGCAAAAGTCTATTTGACATATTGGCATTGGTCTCTTTACTTCATTTAATGCTACTTTACTTCAAGTTGTTATAAAGTAAACTTTTACATTTATCTTTAAGTATCATTGTTGCTTATCTTTTTTCATTTCAAAGCACTTGTATCTTGTCTTGAGTTATATCTTTCTTGCAAGTCTTTATATGCTTTGAATATCTTTACTTTAAGCAATCTCATTGATAGTCATATATGCTGCTAGTGTAGATCTTATATATTGTTGTTGATTGAAATAAACTCCTAGATTTTATTTTAATCTTAGACTTAGTTTTCAAGCCTTAGAGTTTTGTTTAGGGACTACTCCCCTTGGCTTCGCTAGGAATTGGCCTAGACGGAGGAGTCGAGGATCATGTGACAGCACCTTGACTCGAGACTTGCCCCCAAGGACACACCCAGTGGATTGAAAGTTTTTCCACATTAACCCGAGTTGTTTATAAAGGCGGCAACATGTATAAAATACATCTCATGGCTGTTTTCCATCTTAAGAAACTGAAATGGAACCTCGTGACACCTCGCAAGACTCAAATGATCCATACAAATCAGTTACATATCTGGTTGTAACTGACTGTTACACTAATGCCAAGAAATTCTTTTAACATGCTAAAATTACAACACTAACATAAAGTACAATAATACAATGGTGATAAGCACCATTACTTAACATGGGAGTTCTCATATTCAATCTCATGATGAATATAGACTTATCTTCCAGAGTTATTCGAAGTGTCCCTTTGTTGCTAAGTGATGCCTTCTTCAAGAATAATATGCTATTTTAAAAAAAACTACTATTGTTTTTTGTCACCTGATGTTCAGATTGTCTGAGCATCTATTGCATTATCATGAGTACTCAGATGCGTTCTTTCTTTTTTCTAGTGCACTTTCACACCAAATTCCTTGTATGAACTGCCATAGTTTTTCTACAATCTTCTTTGTTACAAAACACATGTTCACTTTGAGACCACTAACAGTGCTAGATGCGTATGAGTTTCAGTGTTTTTTATCTGGATTAAACATTTGAGACAGAAGCTTGTAGTGTGTGCATACAATGTCATTTATGTAAAATACTTCCAGAATGACAGAAATATTCATATAGAAGTTTACGTGATTAAGAGAATAAGGACTTCAAGGATAGTTTTATATTTGATTAGGTAATTACCTATGATGCAAGGGGAGAAGAGTTACCATATTGGATCTGAGATCAAAGCAGTTATCATTGCATTAATTGAAAGTCTACCAATATGTATATTAGAAAGCACCCGTTAGTACAGAATCCAGGAATGACAGATCTGTTGCCCATATGACTTCTCCAACTACTCCAACCGGATTACAGTTCTGTTGCAATCGTGTTGTAAATGAAATAACAACAATATAATTGTATCTGTACACATGCACTTGACAAATCCTATTACATAACATGTGATATATCTAGATTCTATACAAATGAAGGAAGTACTCTTGCAGAAGAATGCTGCTCATCCTATATGTTGGATGCTGATACCATTGGGTATCTAAGTATTGTTATCCTCTGATCTCAAATAGACTGGGAATCAAAAGATAGGTTGCTCTTCTTTCTTGATCTCTAGTGCGAACTCTTAACAAATTAATTTATATCAAGTTGTAAAATGTGTAGTTTTAAGCAACTGGTAAAATCATGCCATGGGTTCTTGGATGGAAAATCTTCCTCCATGTGAAATATGAACACGCAATACAATAGCATTTCATAGTTCCTACCAAACATGTGGAGGAAGTGCTCACAATAGCTTTAAGTGACAGCTCTATGAGGGAAGGTCCATGGGATCTAGAACTGTGGTTCACTGTGGCTCCTTTTTGGATGTACAGAGATCAACCATCTCAAATGATAACTAAATTGGGAGCAAGTAGTCAACATCTGAAGTCTAAACTAATAGGATCAATTAGTAGAGCTTACCTGTGTCTGAAACATCTGCGATAGCCATTGTGAATGAAAGTAAAGGGCAAGGTCTGGACATAAAGTTTTCTCAGTATGTGTGTCACACAAGACTGAATATTTTCTGCATGGATATGTGAATTTGCTAAAGATTCAATCAAGTAAAATTGTACATGAAATACAACCCAAGCAGTACCATTTACAACGATGTGAATTCAATCCAATTTGTTTATTTACTTTGAATCATGTGTAATGGTCAATCTAAGATATGCAATAATTCTGTGTCTTAAGATGTTTGATTATGATTAATTCCGTGGATTGGGAATGGAATTGTACCCATTTAAATTTCCGGAACTAAGGTATTCAGGCCTCCTGATATTACAGCTATTTCTACTTATTCAAAGTTATTTCTCATCTTAGTCTGGAAGTTGTAAGTTGTAACCTAAATTATTCTGGAAAGCACAAATTTATTTGGTATTCTAATATGTTTTGAGCAGTGGAGCTTGCCAGATATTTTGTATCTTTGAGGTCACTAAGCTATTGTTACTTTAACCTCAATTTCTTTTTTATGTATTCTGATCGATTTTTGTATTAGAAACTTGTAGGGGGAGGAGGATTATCTTTCTGCCTGGTGGAAAGAGTATGCAGAATGCAGTATTGGTCCAAGTGGAAGTGGAAAAAGATCAGGTACCGCACATGACCTTGAACCAAAATCAGATGACGTATCTGTGCAGAAGTTATTAGAGTCTGGCTCAGGCTCAGGCTCAACACCTAGTTCAGGCGAGATTTATGTTGATGCTGAAGAAACAGTTGGAGTACCTGTCAAAGGAGGGCTTTATGAGGTTTGTCACTTAGCTTATGTTTTCTAGGACTCTTGAACCTGAAATGTTATGCATAATCTTGTTTCTTTGAGAAGAACAAAGCTTTGAGGTTGGCACTGTTATGTGGAACTAATTTCTAGTATTGTAAATTTTGTGAGTGAACGGGAAGCGAGGTGTTTTATATTAGCTTTTACCAAGTATCTGTAGTATACCATTTTTCTTTCATGCTTCAATTGTTTGACATATACACCTAGATGTGTTTTAATTCATTATGGATACTTTTAAATTTGTCAAGCAAAAGATAATCATACTTAACATAGGTTCTTGGGTGTTGGCCAATCCAGAATGGCTCTGATCTTGTACTCCCTGCTCATTGATGATATGCCCCAAGTACAGTAGTTCTCTCATCCCAAACTCACATTTGGACTCCTTGGCATATAATGACTGTGCCTGCTTAATGCCCAAGACCTCCTCAAAATGTGCCAGATGCTCATCCCACGTGCTCCTGTAAATCAATGTCATCGAAGAATACCAAAAGGTACTTCCTCAACTGCCCCTTGAAGATGTGGTTCATGCAAGACTGGAAAGTGGCAGGTGTGTTGGTCAACCCAAACGGCATGACCAAAAACTCAAAATGTCCGAAATGGCATCTGAATGCCGTCTTCTCTATGTCCTGCTCTCTGATGTTGATCTGATAATATCTTGACCGCAGGTCAATCTTGGTGAAGAAGACTGCCCCATGTAACTCGTCCATCAACTCATCTATGCGCAGAATGGGATACATGTTCTTGATCGTTTTCTTATTGAGCGCTCTGTAATCAATGCACATTCTCAAAATGCCATCTTTCTTCAGTACCAGGACGACTGAAGGAGCAAAAGGACTCGTGCTGGGCCTGTTGTGCCCCATTGCAAGCAATTCTTTGATTGCTTTCTCAATCTCGTCCTTGAATCTCTTGGGGTGCCTATAGGGCATTGTTATCACCGGTGTAGCCCCTGGCTCCAACTTGATCGTATGCTCAAATCCCCTGTTTGGTGGTCTCCCTGGTGGTATCGACCCAAACACTGGCTCATACTGACTCAGAAGCTTCCTGATCTATGGATGGTACTGCTCTCTGCCCTTTGAATCCTTTCGAGTGGTGATCAAACACTCTGCTGCATAAGCTACATCACCATGACGGAAGATCCGCTCCATCCTCTTTGTTGATACTGCTCGGGGTGCTCCTGTAGACATACCTCTCAATACCACTCTCGATCCACTGGTGTCTCTGAAGCTCATGGTCAACGTCTGATAGTTGAACCCAATCTCCCCCAATGAATATAACCACTGTACCCCCAATACTGCATCAGTATCTGATAGGTCAACTACATAAAAGGTATCTGTCAGGGTTTAGTTGCCTAGCTTGACCTTTAGGTCTGGGACCATGTCCAAACATGTCATCGTGTATCCATTTGCCACTGCCGCGTGGAATCCCTCGAACTCCTCAGTGCGTAACCCTTTCCTGGCTACCAAGGACGCATCTATGAAATTTTGGGTGGCCCCACCATCAACTAGAGATGTCATGCACTGTCCTTGTACAAGGTCCTTGAGCTTGAGAGTGTTGTACCTGGGTACTCCACAAAGGGTTGCTATGGTTCCCCCTTTCACCTCTCTACAAGGTTTTGTCTCCTCCTTGTGTTGTGCCTCTGTCAGTATCTGAGGTTTCTTCGGCTGCCACTTTGGCTCATGTGTAGTCTCATCCTCTGAATCATTGTTTGCTGGTGCCCCGATCTCCTCCTCCTCCTCCTCACTGCCTGATTCCACCTCAATGTAGTGGATCTGTCCCTTTCCGATGCATCTATGCCCTGGGACCCAAGGGTCTCTGCAAGAGAAGCAAAGCTTCTTCCTCATCAACTCCCATCTGGTGTCATCGTCCATCTTGGGCTTACCCTTCCATTCCCTTTGAGGATTTTTCTGATCCCTATCTCTTTGTGGCACAAATGGTTTGTTAAAGGTTTTGGGTTTCAGTGTCGAGTCCCCCATGTCTCTCGTGCGCACAATGGCCTCCTGTAGGGTCTGAGGCTTGAAAGCCTTAACCCAACCCCTCAACGGCTTCGTCAATGCCTCAGTGAACAACATCACCAATTTGTGCTCTGATATGTCTGATACGACCACCGCCTTCCGTTGGAACTCTGCGATGAAGGCCTCAACTGACCCTCTCTGTCTCAACTGTGTAAGATCTCTGAAATGGAGCTCTAGATCTCTCCTGTCAAACCTCTTCGTCAACCTCTCAGTGAACTCCAAGTATGAAGTAATGTGGCTGTGACTCAAAGTCACCAGCCCATGGTACCACCACTCGTGGGCCTCCCTATCCAAGTGCAAGGTGTCGAAGCTGATAGCTTCTGACTCTATCATCGAGTTAAGCTTGAAATATGTGTCAAGCTTCTGTACCCATGCCTGACCTGAGCATCGTGATGACCCGTCGAAAGTAGGAATATTCAACTTTCCCACTTTCTTGATGAAATCCATTTTTTGAGTTTGTGCATTGCCCCTCTATGCCTCCCAGGGTCTGTTCCGATACCTGATCGAACAATAATCTAGCAAACTCATGTCCGCATGGAACTCTAGTCCTAGTGCCAAATAATCTCTCCTGTACTCTCCGAATGGGTCCTGTGGCACTGTTTGCCCTTGACCTGGCTGTCCTCCTACCTGCCCTGGCTGTCCCAGTGACTGCCCCCCCTGGAGTTGTGGATATAATGGTCAGGGAATCCTCCCAGATGATGTATAGGCACAGATAGGCAAGGGATGCCCGCTTGCACCACCCTGAGATCCACTGGAACCACTGGCCCCACCTCCCCGGTGTCCTCCTACCTGCCCTGGCTGTCCCAGTGACTGTCCCCCTTGGAGTTGTGGATATAATGGTCGGGGAATCCTCCCAGATGATGTATAGGCACAGATAGGCAAGGGATGCCCGCTTGCACCACCTTGAGATCCACTGGAACCACTGGCCCCACCTCCCTGGTGTCCTCCTGATCCACTCGCTCCTCCTGCGACATTGGCACCCATGGTGCTCACACTGTGCTAGATCATCTGTGTGCCGATGGCCATCTGTGCGATGGCGTTCATCATGTCTCGCTGTCCTCTATCTAGGTCATTCAAGATGGCCTGCGTACTGTCAGAATGTGTCTTGGGGCCTTCCACCCTACCCTCTGGTTTCTCACGCCTATCACCCATAGTCCTCTCTATCTCTGCCTCTGTGTCAGGACTCAGAACTGATGTGATCTCTATCCTCTAACTCTAGCTTTGTATCTAATTGAGTGTGGAAGGGAGTATAGTTTCTTCTGTTCCTGTCTCTTCTGTCTCTACTATGTCCTTTGCGGTACTGAATGTACTGGTCCCTAATATGTCCTCGGCCCTCTAGGTATTCTTCACATGTTCCCGGAATCATGGGGTCATGAGAAACACTTCTTCACAGGCTGGCAAGAAGAAGGCTCATCCCAAATCCAGCTGATCTGGATATCTATTGCTGAACTAGTGTTTTTACCAGTGTTACAAAAATCGTTTCGGCGAAAAAATACCAGGGTCCAGAAAACATCGTTTCGTAAAAATCGCCAAAACATCGACAAACTTAAAAAAATACAAAAAATTTCATTTTTTTAATTTTTTTTTTAAACATTTAAAGCAACAATAACATCAAATAAACAAATTGCCACATGAATATGGAAAGAAAACTGTTATATAAGATATATAAGATGTCTAGTGATACATCACACATAAAAAATGAATCATGTCCTGATTCCTGAGTCATCAAAAAATATAATAAATGTATCTTATGATCGTCATCATGACTCATGAGTCATCTACAATGAAATCAAGTAAATAAACCATCGATTCCCTCTACCCCTTTTACAGGCAAAGGTAATAGCTGTAGAAAGTGCTTTTCCTTTAGCACTAGGAGTAGGTGCCCTTGAGGCATGTGCGCCTCATACTTGAGTCAAACATCCTCTAGAAGAACTAGAAGACCCTCGAGATAGATGTCCCCTAGAAGAAGGTACTAGTAGAGGAGGTAGACTGCTAGTGCTACCACTGGGACTATCTCCCTCTGACTATGACTGTGGCTCTGCTGGTGGCACACTTGCAGACTCGGCGTGAAATTGAATATCCTATGGAACATCCTGATCCAAGTCCTCAGAGATACCATGATCATCACCACTATCCTCTAGCCAATAAAGGGCGGTGTCAATAACATGTTCCTCAACCTCCACTCTCCATGCAGCAGTGGTGTCAATCCCATCCAATGAAATGGCCTTCGCATCAATTTTTATCTCAAGCTGCTTCACCCACAACCTGAGATTGTAGTAGACATAGACCAAATCATTAAGGCGTGAGGTAGACCAAATCCACAAATCTGACCCTTGAATCTACAAAATCCCAACGACAAACTCTTCCTTGGTTGGTTGATTGGCTTGGCTCTCCTCCTTGGCTAAATGCACAAATAAAACCAAAAAACCCCCTCACGGACCCTTAAACGTGCAAACTTTTTACACAGGCGATTTTTTCCGATTTTTTCCTGATTTATTTCGATTTTTTCTCGATTTTTTCAACTATTTTTTCAACGATTTTTTGAGAAAAAATCGTTTTGGCCAAAAACTCGCGATTTTTGCCAATTTTGGCGATTTATTGCCGATTTTTGTAACAAAGGTTTTTACTCTCAGATATGATACTCTGGGGGTTTCTGGATGCGTTTGAGTTAATTGTTTAACATGCTTGGTGCTTTTCGCATGTGTGTGTCATACAATAATGTTTAAGCAGTATATACAATGCATGTGAAATAAGGAACAAACAACATCTCAATAGTATGTATTATGGGGAAAAAGCAGGAAATACAAAGATATGCTGAAAGTAGAGAAATAATTATGAGCTAGATTTCATGGATCGTAACTGGAATACAAAGCAACTAATACAAAATACCCGTGATCAGAAGATGTAGATAGATCTGCACATGCATGGATAGATCGACAAAATGCAGTTCCAAAAACTCATGGCAACCGCTGCAAATACTGGAAAACTCGCCCTGGTGGCTATACTCGACAGAACGACCTGGAAACTGTCCCAAAGTGAGCGGCTTGGCCTCTAGGCTCCTCCCGGTAATTGTCGGACTAAAGATTTGACCTATGAAGCTCTGGATGTCATCCACTGGGGGGTTGCACACTTCCTAGGCTCTGCGAGTGCGCCCTAGTGATTCCTCCATCGGAATCCAACAATATCTATCTCAAAATGTGTGCCCTGGCCTCCTCTGTATTGGGTTGGAAGGGTTTCCTCGGATCTGATCCGGAACACCTCTTGAAACCCCAAACATACCTCCTCAAGAGCTGCGCACTTCCTGGTTTTCTGGTGCGCCTTGGTAGATTCCACCGTCAGAATCTAACGACTGGTGGCTCAAAAGAAGCGCCCTGGCTGTTCCTCAACTGGGTTGGAAGGAATCTGCAAGATAAACCTTGGTCTCGTGCAGCTACACAAAACCCTCTCTAACCCTTGCGCCCTCACTGGCTGAGCTGCGTAGTCACTGCAATAGATCTGAATACTCCTGAACTGGCACAGTGAAATACCTGGATGGTATCTCCGATAGGCTAGGGTGTGTATTCCAACACCGAAACCAATCTGTGTGGTGGTTTCCTCCAGAAATCCACAAAACAACAAAGAGGTCGATTTCCTCCTCTGGAAACTGTCTCAACATCAAATCATAACATAATGAGGAATTAGGTCGAATTCCTCCTTTTATACCTTTCTTGATCTAATTCTCCATTGACATCACTTAAGCTAGGCGCTTTTCCTCCTAAGGTGAGTGATGAATTAATTAAGTCTCCCCCTCAACACCTTTTTCTTCTATTTCTCTGTTGACTTTTGCTTAAGTGACTTTTCCTATGCTTTTTGGCTTAATTCATCGTTTAGCCACTTATTCACCCTTATTTCTCCTCTTGTTCCCTGTTTGTGCCTAACTATAGTCTACGGGAACAAATAGACTACTAAGTCACTCCCTGCTGGCCTATTCTTGGGAACGGGACATCACAGATACAACCCCATAAAGTCAACTCCAACTGTAGAGCAAGGGAACCCGAAAATGGGGACATTACATACATACATAGATCCATGCTTAGACTAAAGGAGAAGTGTTCTTCTAGGTATGGCAACTTTACAATATAATAACAAAACTTTTAGCTCATGATGATACATGATAACAATCCTCGTGAAGGCACAATTGATCATGAGACATTGGGCTTAGACATTGTTTCAAAACATGCATGAGATCAGCTTAGATGCTGGGACAATCTGGCAAAAAATGTAGTCACCCTGATGTGGTTCTTTTGTTTAAATAACGTATTACCATGTTCTTGTGGGCCAGTATAATCTTGGTGAACTGCATGCATTTTGTGGAGGAATCTTTCTGACATGTTCATTTATTTTTACTCCCTTCAGAGCATATTCAGGTGTGCATAGATAAAAAATCATCATGATTCATGAATACTGATGATGTTTACTGATATTGGGTATATCTCTCAAGCAGGTTGATTTATCGAAGAGATATTGCTTTCCTGTTTATTGGCATGGAGAACATAGACGTGTCCTACGAGGCCAGTGGTTTGCTCGCAAAGGAGGTCTTGAATGGTTACCACTCAGGGAAGATGTTGCAGAGCAGCTTGAATTTGCATACCGCAGTCAAGTAATTTCAGTTGCTAGTGACCGATTGCTTTTATAACATAAATTATTTTCAGTTTTGTCTCAAGACTTAATGTAAGATATTCAAAATTTAGAAGCATATTTATATTTCAGACCTCATTATTTATCTTTCGCAGAAAACACTTTTTCATATGAGCCTTTTCAGAATGCTTGCTGAACTTAGAATTCCTCCTTAGATGTTTGGATGCTTTGACCACTCTGCATATATTCACACTTTACAATTGCAAGGTGCATATCCTTGCCATGATCCTGGAAAGTGCTGTCATTGCAGCCTTGAAGTTCTCTTTCTGAGCTCCTGAGTTAGTATCATTTGACATTTATCTTGATTGTTCACATGGTTGAAACTCAGAGTCCTGGATCACTAATCTATGGCTCCACCAATTTGGCATATCTATCAATATCTATCATCACTCTACTTTAGTGAAGAATATGTAAAAATACAGTGAAAGCTGTTGAGTCTGTTGGGCTGTGGTCTAGCAGTAAGTTGGAGCAATTCTGAGGATGACCCAGGGTAACATCATGGCAGTAGGCTCCGGCGAAAACTGCATCCAAGACCAGGTGACAGTATCAATGATCTTGACAGCCCGTTGATGCTGTGAATTAAAACGTAAGCAGCTCTCTTCTCGAGTATTATTGTTTAAATGTTCCTACTAGAAAAAATCGTGAAAGCTTTTGATCCCTGAACTTAGTAACCCATTGTAAGGTAATATGTGACACTGTAGTGAAACCAATAACAACAATTAAATACTGGTAAGGAGGCAGAGCCATTATCAGCTTTTGATCACTAATTCTAAGGCCAGATCTAAGGTTTGTGATAATGCAATCTGAAACAAGGATGTCTTTTTTTGAAGGATATAAGGCAATCATAAGTTAGGGAAATAAACAACAAAGATGTGTACGTTGATAGTACGTTCCCTTGTTTAGTGCAGCTGCCTCATGGTCTATTTCCTATACAAGAATCTCATTCATTAGGGTGGTGACTTCTTGTTGGGGTAATTATTGTGTAGAAAATGCCAAAAGTCCAAATTTGTAGATATCATAATTAGTGCTCTATGTGAAATTGCAGTGAATGGGATGATAATGTACAATCTAGTAATTATGATAAATGGACAACTCATACTGGAGAATGTGTATGATGCATTCTCACAGCTAAAACACGGGAAAATAATGAGCACTTGATAACAAACACACTCACAGTAGATGGAAGTATTTACCACCTGTACAGCTGTACATTCTATTATTCATTATATGTATAAGATAAGATAAGATAATTTTATTAATGTCCAACAAATGACCACAGAAGTAGGTCTATGGGACTAAATGATACATCTTGTATGAGTACAATGTGGAAGTGCAAAAGCAACTTCTAGGTAATGCTGAAAGCAAGATAAAGGAAACTAAAGAAAAAGTGCAGAATAGATAAGTATCTAACTAAGCTAATCACTAGGTCTAACCAACACCAAAAGATATATATAGTAGTATTGTAGGTGCAGTGATACAAAGTGAGAGTCCGATACTCGAAAACTAGGTATCTCGATGTTGAGAGAGAGAGAGAAAGATCCGAGGATGATGTCAAGATCTCCAGGGCTCGATGATTGAGGGTGAGGGGGGCGACAAAGCCACTGGCTCGGTTTCGCGGTCCTCAGTCCCCATGATCGGATCCGATTGTACGATTCTTAGGGGTCACATAGGAGCGATGAAGCCTTTCTCTCCTACCATCAAAGGTTGAAGGAAAGAAACTCCAGATAGATCTTTGGCTGTTTAGTTGAGGTTGGGAGGTACTTTGACGAGCACTGCTTTGGATCCCTCTGGAGTTGGTCCATTTATCACCATGAAGATGCATAGTTTGATGATTGGTTTGGCACCTCTGAACCAACCTCAATGATATTGGACAAACTTAATGATATTGGATGAACTCCCGAAGGGGGGGGGAGGTTGAGGAGAGACTTGAGGTCTCACCACTCTATTGTCTAAAGTAGTTTGGAGCTCTACCTATCTCTTTTTGCCACGATCTGATGGAACAACATGAAAGTATGAGTTGATCTTGTTGACCACCTATTCAACTAGGGGCTCAACTCCATGTGCCATGAAGAGATGCATCATCAGATGCTAATATGTCGAAGATAGTTTGGTTCTACTGGGCAATTTATGCCTCCAACACATATTTTTGTGAATGGAATTTCTGCACCCTTGCGTGGGTTAATAATGTAATAGGTCTGCATGGGTCATAGTTAGGTCAGTTACCTTGGGATTTCTTTATTAGGAGAGTTCCTTTCATCGAGGGTTTTTTATCCTCAGTTATTTTTTTTTGTTTGTTTGTTAATTTGTTCGAACCTTCTTGGTAGCGGGATTAACCTTTGGCTTGAGAAACCGCGACTCATGGGCATCTAAGCTGTCAAAGTCACCCGGGGATCGCACCCGGTCTGAGCCACACCAACCCTTAACATGGTTGGATTTTTTTTGTCCCCGCAGGTTTCGAACCGGTGACTTTTCAACACGGAGTGGCTTAACAACACACTCCGCTCCGTCATCGACTGTCCTACACCTCGGGGACTTTATCCTCAGGTTATTAATTGGGCTTTTCAACCTTTAATTTCCCTTGAGTTTTTCCCTCCCACCAACAATAATTCCTCCAAAGTGGTGAAAGGCGTTCTAATGGGGTTATCTTCTGGTAGCTATTGTTTAGGAATGATGTAAATGACCATGTATGACATCTTAGAAAGTTTCGCAGAATTTCGTCGAGTCTAGATAGGTTTTTTTAATTAATTAAATTAATTAAATTTTCCTAAGGTTGAAGGTTTAATTATTTTTGAGCAAATATTGTAAAAACTAGGTCTTTGGGCTTTTGCTAGGGGTATTTGTTCTCAAAATAAATGGAATGAGAACCCCTACACCCTTGGACCAAGTTTCAGCTTAGTTGGACAAATTTTGCTAGGTGTTTGTCCACCAGGAGTCTCAATCAGTCAAAACAACAATTTTAATTGCTAAGTCATGACATTGGTAAAATGTCATTTTTGTAATTTATAAGCAAATGGATGAAAGTAATGATGGAAAAGGTGGGAGAGATTTTTCCTAACCTTTCCTAACCTTTTCCAACCCTCACATCACTCCCTCACCTAGCCATTAAGCAAAAACGTCACTTTTCCTAGAGTGGTCTGCCTCCCTTCTAGAAAGTCTCCAAAAAGTAAAAAAATATTAAAAAAATTAATGGGAGACTTATTATACCCATTGGTGTGCCTCCCTAGACCCTACAACTCATCATTTGACTTGCCAAAGCCTTGCCATCTCACTCCAACTCATTTCCACTTCATCCATCCATGCTAAAACCTTAACTTACCAAAACCCTAAAAGTGACTTTTCTTTGATGTGTGACACTTGTAACTCATCCAAGAGGGGTAGCTTTGCCTTCCCAAGTATAAATAGAACCCCTCCCTCACTCATTTAGCACCATATCTTGAGCTATTGTTATGCTATTGAATTTCTCTCTCATCTCTCTCTCTCTTGTTCATTGTGCTTCCTTTCCATTTTGCTCTTGAGAGTGTTGGAGCAACATGTTGCTACAAGACTCTCCTATTGAGTAATAGAAAGGCTTTGGAGGATTTGAAGAAACAAAGAGTATTCTGCATAAAAAATTTCTGCATAAAAACATAAAATTTTCTTAACTTTTGGTGTGTTGTGTAGCATTTCCAGCAAGCAATAGCTTGCTAGTTTTTGCAGGTTTTTACCAGGTATAAGGGTTATGCTGCCCACTTTCGGTCATACAACACCTCAAGAACTTTTCCATTGATTGGGTAACAAAAACTCACCCTTTCCCTTTGTTGCCGTCCTTATACACACTTGCAAACATGAGCTAAGTACGACTCACTGAGTGTGTCCTTGGAGGCACAATGCCTAGGTTCACAGCCCACGCTGTCACTTTGACCGGAACCTCTTCCATCTAGGCTTACTCCTAGGGAAGCCCAAGGGGGTAGACCTTAGTTACTAGATGTGTTAGAGTTAGGTTCTAGGAGTTAATTTTAATTTGTTAAGGTTAGAGGGGATACTAATCCTAGGATGCTAAGGCAACCATGCAAGATGCAAGGGTTAGCATGAAAATCAAGCCTTTTCCCTAGGTGAACTAAGACTAGTGCCTAGAAATTGGGCAAGGGGTCAACTATGTTCAAGGGTGTTTCTTTACAAAAGATTACAAATTACTTACAAGTTTACAATAGAATCAATTAAACCAATGAATAATATCATGTACAATTACTTACAATAAAGAATGGATAGAAATGATACAAAACAAACTAACCACGTTTATCTTCTTTATGTGTGCAGGATATAAAAGACTAAAGCATCAAAACATATCACCACATATATGAGGTCATCATCAACACATTAGATCATCAACAAATTCCAAAGATTTAGAAGAGTCAAGCACAACTGTTATGAAGATTATTGAAGAGGACCTACACTCTTAATTATTAAACCCCCCAAGTATTCTATTAGGTGTGGTCTAGGGTTTAATGCTTTTCTTAAGATTTGCAAGTTTTAATTAGCTTTCACCAAAGCCTCCTCCTCCTATTGCCAAATAACTGCTGGACGCTCAAGATAGTATGGCAACGAGACCAACCCTAGCAGAACCAGTCAGCCCAAAACAAGAGTACTTCCTGGAGAGGACACACACCTGGTGCGCCACGGGGCAGTCCCCTGCCACTACCCTTCGTTGTTTTCCTCAAGCCCCGTTTTAGATGGTGAAGATGGTGGTCTAAGGTACCCTAAAGTAGTCTATTAAGTATGTATAACAATTAGGTAGACTTTTAGGTGATTTTTAGAGTGTTTAGAAGATTTTAAAGCACTTTTTAGGTGCAATTTAGTGATATGGCCGAAACTGTTATTAGCTTTATTAGTGTGTTGCTTAAGCTTAAACCATTGAGTAATGTCAACACATGTAAATCAAATAAAGAGATGGCTTAAAGAAGTAAAGATTATCACATGCATAACAATAGCTTGCTATGAAAAAAGAGATCTATGGCAAGAACAACTTGCCTTAAAGAGATGAAAGAAAAACTTATATGTTTGCCTACTTAACCATTCAACACATTTCAAGCCTAAGTAAGTGGCTCCCAATAAGTATGAACAATAAGCCAATGAACCAATTACTTGTTAAGCACTTAAGAGATTTGAAGCATTAAAGATTAAACCATGTGCATAAGAAAGAGATAACAAGCTTGAAATGAAACTAAGCAAGATCTAGTTAGAGTATTTTAAGTGTGTTGCCCAATAGGCTTAAGATAAGGAGATAGATCTAGAACATAAGCATTTAGAAAATATTAAACCATAGATCACATCACATTAAAACATCTCATCAAGTATTCACACTTAGCCTTACCTTTTTGGGGTATTCCTCTCCCAACTAGGTAGGTTATTAAATTATATTTGCTTAGTTAAGTTAAGTTTCTTTGAGATCTTAATTATTAGGGCAAACCATGAAAGAGGAGCAAGAAAGTAAACTACACTACAATCTAATCTACAATCAAACAAGCAAACCCCACGGCCTAGGTTGTGAAGGTGCCCACACCTTCAAAACCTAACGGCCAAGCTAGAAAGAAACTAAAAAAAAATGAAAAAAACTAGATCTAGCCTACGTCCTACCTACCCAAAGGCTCATAGAAGAGGGGAGGCCATACCACTTCCCCTCTTACACTATGAGCTCAAACAATCAAGCAAAAAGAGAAGAAGTAGTGCACTACTAAGCTAGAAAATGAAAGGGAGGGTTAGAAATAGCTACCAAATTCCCCCAAGGGGTCTTGAAGTGTTGTGTGTGTCTCTTTGGGGCAGCCAAGAGCCTCCAACCAGATCTGATATACCTGAAAAAACAGCAAGCTTTGCTTGCTAGGATGGCTACACACAACCAAGAAAAGTCAAGGAAACCCTTGCTCTTTTGGGGCAAGAACTTTCCACAAGAAAATATATATATTTTATATGATTTTTGACCTATCCAAACAATTATATGCTAGCTGAAAATGACATGAATGAACAACAATATTAAGAGAAGAGCAATAGATCTAGAGAGTTGGAGTATGTGAGAGCTTCAAGTGACCCTTCTTCTAGAAGGAGTTCCCAATGAAACCCTAGATATGAACCTGCAAGATCCTTTCAAATCACAAGCATACAATAGATAATATGTTGATGTATTGCAATTAAACGACACTTCTATTTAACCCAAACATCAAGATATATAAACCAATAGGCATACACTCTATTAAACCTACTTAGATAACACTTTACCTAAGATCTAGTGTTTCAAGAATTTAAAAAATATCAAAACAATGTTACCTCCCATGCATAAGAACAATAAGCATACACTTTACTCTTCTTGTTGTCCTCCAAAGCTTCTCCAAAATTATATTACTCAAGAAAATGGTCCTGGAGAGGAATACTCCAAAACCCTAGAGCATAGAATGAAAATGAAATGGAATGAATGACTAGAGAGAGAGAGAAAAATCAAGTAGCATAACAATAGCTCAAGATATGGTGAGTTGGAGAGGAGAAAAGAGATCTATTTATACTTGGAGAGACAAACCTACCTCTCTTGGATCTAAGCCAAGTGTCCACCACCAAGCAAATGAGTAGATCTCAAGGCTAGGGCACACCATCTAGGGTTTGAAAGTTAGATCTAGGGTGTAGAAAAATGTAG
>ML840570.1:11904-28604 GCA_009831015.1 Picea engelmannii | reverse complement strand
TGGTGGTTTAAGAAATAATCCTTTTAACTTGCAAATAACTTATCTTTAAGGCCATTTGCCATCATCTAAGTTTGAAGTATATGTGGGGCATGTTTATGGTGTAGGGACACACTCTTATTTCAACAAGTACTTTTCATCTCTTAACACTTTTTTTCTTAATGCAATAACACTCATGGTTAAGTGGTGATGAGCTAAAAATTTTTCTTCTTTCTTTGGCAAGCTGTTCTATCCCTTTCATAGCATTCTTTTCATACAAGCTTGCACATGTTTATGGTTAAGTAAATGATGATGGAGTAGCTCTTTTATTTCAGTTTTCTTTTACATGATTCATATGTGTCTACGTACTAAAATTTCATGATCTATAACACATCTTTTGGGCTGATTAAAGTTTCGGTTTTGACACTTTTTCACTATTTTTAGGCAAGTAAAAGTCACCTAAACACTCTCAAACACTTTAAAATACTTAGTCCATTGGCATAATAATATATTAGACTTAATAAGACACCTAAATTCTCCATCTTCGCTATCTAAAACGGGGTTTGAGGAAGGCAATGGAAGGTGCTAGGCCAGGGACGGTCTCACGGCGCGCGACGTCCTTTCCGGGAGTACTCGGATCTTTAGGGTTGACCTGTGAAGCTAGGGTAGGCCTCGTTGCCTCACTTCTTGAGCATCCAACAACCATTTGGTAATTGGGGGAGGAGGATTTTGGTTTGACACTTAGTTAGGGTAATTTAAACTTTAAAATCTTTAAGTAACCCTTAATTCACTAAGCATTTAAACATCTTAGCTACATTGGTACATCTTATGGTTCAATACTTGCAAGCATAACTCTTTTTCAATCTTACATACAAGTAACATTTCTTTTGCTTTGTGGAATAATTAACTAAGTGTCATTTTTGAGTATTGTGGAACACTTGTGCTTCAAAGCTTTCAAATCTTTTGTTAAGTGTTCTTTGTGGTGTGATCCCTCAAGAGATAGCGCATCCCATTTGGAGGCATCATCTTGTTGGGTCTTGAGTGTTGATGTTGCCATTGAAAAGCAGTCCAATAGAGTAAGTGCTATTGGGGCATGCTTGGCTTTAATGTGTTGATGATGTTCATGCTTTGATATCCTTTAATTCCTGCACATTAAAACACATGGTTAGCTTGTTTCTTATGTAATTTTGTATCTTGTTGTACATCTCCTATTTTGATATTGTTGTATATCTTTCATTCATTATTGGTTGTAAGTATCTTTGTAAATCTTTTGTAATCAAACACCCTTAAACTTTAGTTGGCCCCTTGCCCAGTTTTTAGGCACTAGTCTTAGTTGCCCTAGGAAAAGACTTGCTTCTCATCCTTATTGTTGCATCTTGCATTTGCTGCCTTTGCATCATAGGTTAGTCTTCCCCCCAACCTTGTAACCAATTAAAACCAACTCCTAGAACATAACGTTAATCATATCTAGTAACTAGGGTCTACCCCCCTTGGCTTGCCTAGGAGTAAGCCTAGATGGAAGAGGTTCAAGTCAAAGGGACAGCGTGAGCTTTGAATCTAGACATCGTGCCTCCAAGGACACACTAAGTGAGCAGGACTTAGCTCACGTTTGCAAGTGTGTATAAGGATGGCAACAGATCTTTCTAGGGGTCCCATGGTGGGGTGGGGTGTGTAAGAACTGAGATTTGTGGCTAAATATCTCCCTAATGAAGAGGGCTAGGCATCTCTGATCACGATAGCAGAGGAAAGTAGAGATGGATCTCCCCAAGTCCTTATAGAGGCTGTGGTAGTGTCCTCCGATCTCGTAGTAGAAGGGGCACCTGAAAATGAGGTGCATCTCTATGTCCGGCTCCTGTAGGTGGCACATCCGGCAGATCCTATCTAATCTGGGAATATAGTGATCGATTTTCACCCAGATTCTGTGAAAGCCAACTCAAAACTAGCCCAAAGGGATCTTGAATAAATGCATCCAATGTCTATGTGTGTATGCGGGATGGATGATGATGCCATCCTGCAAATCCAAGAAGTGCTCAAGGTAGAAAGATATCTTTAGGCTCAGGCTCCTCGGAGGTGAGGTCCAAGTGACCTGGATGTCCAATTTGTAGATATCCTCTCAGATGGCTTGATTTAGATCTTGTCTAGTCAACAAGAGATGGCCTAGTGCGTTTAAAGAGTACTTGAAGGGGTGGAGGTGCTCTGGGGAGATGTGTTAAATTTTGAGCTTGATAGTAAACTGTAAGAAATTCTTTAAATTCTGGCAGTACTTTGAAATTAGCTTAATATGAATCACAAAGCATAATCAAGACTGAATAGCAAAAACAATGTAGTTTTACCAGCATGTAAATTTACACCACATGTACCCTGGGGAAACCCTATATAGGGAGAAAAACCCCAACAAACAATTTCTTTTTATTGCAAAGATAATGTATGACCACTTACAAAATATCCACCATGAAAAATATGCTCTTAAAGAGCTTGCCAAGTTTACCTAGACATGACTGTATGACCTGTAGAATGCTGAGATACTTTGCTGATAAATACCTCTGTTATTTACCAGAACTGTGGAGGAAGCTATGCGCTGCCTGGGTGCTCTATTGCTGCCTTTTCTGAACTGATATACCAGCACTGATATGGACTGATATTGCTGCCTCTTATGGACTGTTATTGCTGCCTTCTATGGACTGATACGCAGCCTTTTATGGACTGTTATTCCACTCTGTTACTACTCTGTTATGGACTGATATATACGCCCTGTTACCACTTTGTTATGGACTAATATATCACTCTTCTTCCTCACTCATACGCTGCATAACTTGTGTAGAAAAGAGGGTCGACCTCTTGCTTAAATAGGAGTGGAGAGGTAGAGAGGAGATGGCTGGAAATAGCCTAAGTGAATGCATGTGTTAACAACTGAACTTAACTCAGCAACCAGATTTAGAACTGAACTTTAACACTTCAGTTAGGACTCGACCTTGACTGGACATGCATGCAAACTACTCAGCATGCACATGACATGCATGCAACATGCAACTAGACATGCATGCAACATGCAACATGCGACATGCGACATGCAACATGCGATATGCAACATGCAACATGCGACATGCAATTTTATGCAACTATGCAACTTTATGCAACTTTATGCAATTCGACTTTTACAACTTGTCCTTTTACAATTTGAGTTCAACAACTCGTTCAACTTGACTCTAAACATGACAATTCGAATTTCTTCATGGTGGATGGTGTTACACGTGCCAACGCACTAGATCAATACATTTACATCATTTGCAATATCAAGAAATCGTTTGTTTCTAGCTCATAGGAATTTTAGGTTCAACCTAACTTTTGCTAAATGCCTCGACTTTTGCTCATGGCTCACAAGGCTTGACTAGGCTCATAGAGGTTGTACGTTCCCCCTGACTTTTGCACTAGTCTGTCTATGCTCACAGAGGTTGTACGTTCCCCCCGACTTTTGCACTAGTCTGTCTATGCTCACAGAGGTTGTACGTTCCCCCTGACTTTTGCAATAGACCGTGTATGCTTACAGAGGTTGTACGTTCCCCCTGACTTTTGCATTAGACTTACATCTTGACTTTTGTCTTAGACTTACAAGGCTTCTACGTTTGCCTTGGCTTGACTCACAAGATCATATAGCATCTCGTTTGTCCTGACTTTTGGTTTGACTCACATAGGTTGTACGTTCCCCCTCGCTTTTGTCAATACCTCACAAGACTGGTTGATTCTCCAAATCTCCTTGGCTAGCCTCAAGGTGGACCATATGGCCTCTCATTGGAGAATGACTGTCGATGCTGCCAAATTTAACACTCCCTCTCAGCGAGGGATTCATTCTCAGCCACACCAAGCTTGCCTCTCAGCTGCACAAACTGTCTCAATGGCAAAGGCTTGGTCAGGATATCAGCTACCTGCTCGCTCGTGGTTATGTACTGTAACTCTACAGTTTTTCTCTGGACCAAGTCTCGGATGTAGTGGTACTTCATGTCAATATGTTATGAACTGTTGTGAAATACCGGGTTCTCTGTCAGTTTTATGCAACTTTGATTGTAACAGTGAACCATCGTCGTCTCGAGCTTGTCACCAAACAACCCAGAAACCAATTTTCTGAGCCATACTGCTTCCTTGCTAGCATCATTTGCTGCAATGTACTCAACCTCTACTATACTCTGTGTAATGGATCCCTGTTTGCGGCTTGACCAAGAGATCATAGCGGATGCTAAACTGAAGCAGTATCCGGAAGTACTCCTCCGGTCCACTGGGCTTCCTGGCCAGTCAACATATGCATACCCATTCAAAAATAGACCACCACTGGATGTATATCTTAGACCATAGGTAATGGTCCCTCTGAGATATATCAAGATGTGCTTTGCTGCCACCCAATGTCTCTGTCTCGATTCATCCATGAGCTGACTCATTGCAATCACTGCATAGCATATATCTGGCTTGATATGTATTATATACATCAATGATCCAATCAACTGTCTATACATAGTGGGATCCACCGTATCTGAACCTGTATCAGAATCATGCAGCTTCCTCAGGTTGGTAACTATCGAAGTAGACATGGATTTGCAATCCATCATACCAAGCCTCTTTAATACATCCACTGTGTATTTTCCTTGTGCCAGAAATATCTCGCCCTGTCTTTGCCACACTTCCAATCCTAGGAAGCAATGCATCAAGCCTAAGTTTTTCATCTCAAATTCTGAGATTAGCTCCCTCTTACACCAAGCTATTAGCCCTTCATCTCCTGCCAGAAAGAGATCATCAACATACAAGATTAGTATAACAGGTTGGCTCGCTCTTACATTGAAGTACAGGTTCACATCATCACTTTTCTGATAGCCCGGACTTTTAAGAAAGCCATCAATCCTGTCATACCAAACTCTGGGAGCCTACTTAAGGCCATACAAGGCCTTCCTTAGTTTTCATACATGAGTGTCTTTTTATGCAGTACAAAAACATCTGGTTGTTCCACAAAGACCTCCTGTTCAATCTTTCCATTCAAGAATGCTGTTTTTACATCCATCTGATGTAACTTCCAACCAAGAACTGAAGCTAAAGCAATAATAACTCGAATGGAGGTATACCTGGCTACAGGGGAAAAAGTCTCGTCGTAGTCAATTCCTTCTTTCTGAGTGAAGCCTCTGGCCACAAATCGTGCTTTGAACTTTTCCACGCCCATCAGCTGCATGTTTGATCTTATAGATCCATTTGGAAGAGACCACTGATTTGTCCTTTGGCCTCGACACAATGTCCCAAACATTGTTCTTTAGAATAGACCTGTATTCCTCAATCATGGCATCCTTCCATACTTGTAATTTATCTGCTTCTTCAAATGAAGAAGGTTCGACATCACTGATGTTGCTCATCAGTTCAACATAGCCTCCAAACCCGTGAGGTCTCTTACTTTCCCTGAAAGTTCTTTTGGGAGAAGATATCTTTTCTGCTTCTTGCACTGTTTCTTTAAGCTATCCAGGCTTCCTTTTGGCTGGAGGTTCTTCAAGAGTTCTTTCCAACTCTTCCGTAGGTTCTAGGGGCTCATCACTTGACCCTTCATGAGGTTCCTCCCTCTGAACATCTGACTCTTCACTTTCAGAAGAGGGTGAAGCTGGCTGAACTGCTTCTGATTCCTGCTGAAGCTCTCTGGATTTCTTGAATGCGACTTCTTCATGGAAAGTCACATCCCTGCTTACCTCTATTTGCCTTTGACCTGGAACATAAATCCTGTAAGCCTTGGAGTTCTCGTTGTACCCCACAAAAACCCCTTTCTTTCCTGAGGGTTCCATCTTTGTCCTCTTTTCCTTAGGGACATGTATATACATTGGACACCCAAATATCCTTAGATGCCCTACTTCAGGTTTGAGCCTTGAGAAGACCTATTCAGGAGTCTTGTCCTTCAAGATAATATGTGGACACCTGTTCTGAATATACATGACAGTGGAGGTAGCTTCTGCCCATAAAGAATTTGGCAAATTCTGGTCAAACATAATTGCTTTCACTGCCTCACAAATTGTCCTGTTTTTCCTCTCAACAATACCATTTTGCTGAGGGTTATATGGCACGGTCAACTGTCTCTTGATTCCTGCTTCCTTGCGGAAATCCTCAAATTGGAGAGATTCAAACTCTCCTCCATTGTCTGTTCTAAGGGTTCTGATGTGTTTCCTTGTCTGCCTTTCAAGAAAGGCTTTATACTCTTTGAATTTATCAAATGTGTCACTTTTAGCTTTAATGAAATAGATCCAACATTTTCTTGAGTAATCATCAATAAAAATGACATAATACAAACAACCACTGAGTGAGGGAGATGACATGGGACCACATACATCAGAATGAACCAGATCTAAGATGCCCTGAGCTCTGCTGTCACTATTAGGAAATGCTTTCTTTATATTTTTACCTAGCATGCATCCTTTACAAATTTCATTTTTACCAAGAAAAATAGAGGGCATTCCACATACCTTATTCTGTAGATCTGGAAGTGCTTTGAAATGAAGATGTCCAAGTCTTCTGTGCCACAACTCGTTGGAGCTGGTCGCATCACGAGCTAATGCCTGAACCGACTGTCCTGTCACAACGTACAGTCCTCTGCGAGACCCATAGGTTCTGCTGTACTGAAGTGGCTACCTTTAGCCGACAGAAGTGCCTTCTTGTCCTTGAATATCACCCAATATCCCTTGTCCTCAAGGGTTGCAACTGATAATAGATTCTTCTCGAGCCCTGGAACATATAATACTTCATCAACATGAAGCCTAGCCCCAGATTCCAATCTGAAGGAGATAGAGCTTACTCCCTCTATTTTGTAACATTTGTCATCCCCAAGCTCAACCTACTCTGCAAAAGATTTTGTCTTGAAATCTGAGAGGATCTCCTTGTATCCTGTCATGTGCTTTGAAGCATCACTGTCTACTAACCAAGTTTTCGGCCTTGTGATAACTGTACTGGATAAAGCATAAGCCAGGTAATATTCTTTTCTATTTTCTCTTTCATTAGAAGGACTTTTTTGATTTCTTTTGGATTCATCATCCTCAGCAGTTGAAGCATGATGTTTCTCTTTCCTTGGATTTTTCTTCCTATACCAGCGGTCTCTAGCAAAATGACCCAACTTATTGCAACTAAAGCATTTAATCTCAGGTGAATCAATACTCTTGCCTTTGAACATACTTTTGGTGTTTGACTTCTTCTGAGAACCTTTCTGGAAGGTGACCTTCTTCTTTCCCTTGAATCTTGATGCTAATGCCGAATGCTCTTCTTTGGTTGGCTCGCTCCTGGTAGCAGTGCAACTCTCCTCTTGGAGGCAATCATGCCATAACCTCTCAAACATGAGTTGAATCTCTCTCCCACTCACACTGGACAGGAACGTCTCCCATGAGGAAGGAAGACCATCAAATATGGCCTGCACTAAATCATCATCACCCACTGTGACCCCAGTGACCAAGAGCTGATCTCTGATCTGGGCTATCCTGGAACAGAAAGATGCTACTAATTCACCTTTCTCCATCTTCAAATACTTAAGCTTGTGCTTAAGTGTCCTCTTCTGACTTGGTGCCTGTCGAGTTTACTATTAGTTGTTATGGATTGGTGTGTATTGTCCACAGAGTGGTTACTAGCTCGCCCCGTTGATTGCGTGACAGTGGTGCTGGTTTTGGTATCTAGTTATTGCATTGTTGTTTAAATGGATAAGCTCAGCATTAGTTCACAATTGGTTAATGATGTTTCACACGTGATGCAATTGTATGTGTGGTGTACCTACACCATGAGTAAATGATAACTATAACTATGTGTTTTCTGGGCCAAATGGTTATTTCAACCAGGATGACTATGGCAATTCCATCCACTGTATACGTTATGGTTATTTGATTGTGTCATCAAGGATGGGCACAAGTATGGTTTTGTTACAGTTTGATTATTTTGAGCAATACTGTTGCTGCCTCCTTGTATTAGATTTATAGCTCAACACGATGGGTTGAGTAAATGATACTGTGACTGTGTGTTTTAAAGTGTCAAATAAGAATGTTGCATTGTGGTAATTATGGCATGGTTACTCACTATACCTGTTATCGATATTATTTGATTGCGCCATTAGAAAAGGTCACGGGTTTTAAACATGGATGTGTTGCATTTTGATCGACTTGTGTTATGAGATTGGGCATGCTGTGGCTGCCTCGTGGTATTGGATGGATAGCCCAACATTTTTGAATTTTTAGAGGTCAGAGAAAATCGGACTTGTACAGTCACATGAATACACTTGTGTTTTGTCGAATGGGTGTTTATTTCACAGCATAGTATGAGTCGAAGTGGTGATTGATATCAACGTGTTTAAATGGCAAGACATGATCTTTTGCAGTTTGATTTGGATTATTGTGTTGGCTGTCTACTATGTATGTTTAATGGATGTCATGCATTTTAACAATGACAGGCATGGGTGTTGTGGCATAATAACTTCATTGCAATTTTCGAGCACGACTTTTGAGTTGTATTTGATGATTGAAGTAATTCGTGAGCAGTGGTTGATTTAGATGCCGAACAGAGTGGAAATAAATGACTGTTTATGCATTTGGGAATTATTTTTAGATATTAAATGGATAAATAGAAGGAACAGAGCTCCCCTACAGACTATTGTGGAATGCATGCTGTTTTGTTTGATGACTGTGTTAAATATTTGATTATGAACAGTAAGCAAGTCAATGCACAAAGTTGTTTGACTTATACACAACAATTGTTTTTTTGGGGTCACAGTGGTTATTTGGTTGGTGTATTTCCTTTGACAGAATGGTTTTATGGATTACTTAATTAATTTTATGAACAATACATGCTCTCTTTCCCCACCATTATTTTGTTTTTCGCTAATTACAACCCCATCGCCTTCTCGCATTCATTTTTCACTCCATGTTCTAAAATTAATTACAGTCAAGAATAATTTTGTATTGAAGCAATTGAAAGTCACAGTTCTCGGTTGGATCACAGTGATGTTTCTTGGTTAGCGTTATAGTTGATTGTTTGTTGTCTTTGAGCAGTAACCGTGTTTTTTTCCCCCTCATCTTATCATGTTTCGCTCAATACAAACCCCTCGCATATCCCAGGACCCTTTGTTCATCCCCTGCTCATTGACAAACAATTAAACAATTTGTATGGATTGGATTGCATTAGTCTAATATATTGCTGAGCCAAAATCTATTTCATATTTTTAAAGAGTCATCATGTATGGTTATTTAAAAGATTATTTGCTAATCAATCATGCATACATGGATGAGCTATTCAAACAAAATGCTGAAAACTGAGGCCTACTACGCCTCTGTCATAGAGAAGGCCACTACTGCCCCTTCTGCATCTTCAGATAATTTTGGTAAATTCGTGTCCTCCCACTTGCATTTGAGGGACGATTGTTCCCATGTCATCAACGAGATTAGGCCTAAAGGCTCAGCGTAGCCAAAGGCAAATTCAGGAAAATCGAAAGGTGACAACAACAATCAAGGAAATATTGCATGTTAGAGTGGGAAATATGGTTTTTGAGTTTTTATTTTATCTATTATTGATGACAGTTGACTTCAAGAATTTTTGGACATGTTTTATTTTTGGATATATGAGTAATATTTTTTAAAAATAATTTCAAATATCATGAGCTAAATTGTCAAATGTGAATATGTTGATGGGAGTCACAAGGATGTGTGTTTTGCTTAACTAACTAGTTATGTTATGATTGTTATGAGCTAAAGGGAGTCACAAGGGGTCCCACCTACTAGTCATTATTTATTTATAACCCTTATTATGATTATTACTTTTCCCCCTTAACTAAAAAGTTGGTTGAATCTTTAGTTAACTTAACTAATGAGGTGGTTCAACTACCTCAACCAATTCTGATTTGCTTAAAGGCAAAAGGAAAGGGAGGAACAAGAGGAGGATAGAAGGAGAAGCATACTAAGGTTTGCTCTTTGAGTTCATGCTGAGATAGTTCAGTTTTCATTCATTCTTTAATTTATCACAAGCCTAATTCTTTTTATGATAGTGGGGTCTTATTGTAGACAACAAGATTTGGGGCTGAATTACATCATTCAGACACTTGTTTTTCAGAGGTGTTGATCTATCTTTGATAGTCTGTGTAGACTTGTCTGTTTGTGAATTAGTTTTCATGACTGACAAAGGCTATTGTGCATAGTCGAGTGGGCAACAATCTGTGGCAAGTTGATCCGACTTTTAGAGTTCAGTTTTTGATTTTCTGTCGGAGGTCCTTTTGTATGTTCCATCGGGGATGTCTAAGTTTGACTTTGGTCCTAAATTTCTGGATGAAATTTTGTAAAAGAACGACTCTTTGGTGAATTGGAATGAAATAAATGATTGCTTTATGTCTCATCTGTCTTCATTATCATCTTGGTGTCTTTACTTCTGTCTTTACACTTTTTTCAGCAACTGTTATATTCAGAAAATTGTATAAAAAGTAAATTTCCAGCAAGCTTTTTATTAATAAAAGACTAGCCTAAGCACTTGTAATTAATACTTGTGAGTTAGGATGTTATATTTTGTTGGCTATAAACATAGGGTGAGATTCCCATCTATTTTGCTTTAGCCAAGCAGAATCTGAAAATGCTTGAGTAAGATCATTTCATATCTTTTCCTCAACATTTATTTGGCGACTCCACTGGGGAGATCTTCGATATCTCTCTGGTTAATTTTTATACTCGATTTTCATCGATACATCTATATTTCTAATATTGATTCTTTGGCTGTTTTAGTTCTTAATGACTGTGCCTGTTGCAAGGCAGCCCAACCTTGAGCCTGGTCTCCAAGACCAAACTAGCATTGCTTTGAATTTGTTTCATACCATTTTAGACACTGCCAATACCCGTGCTGAGCTTAACCATTCTTGGACAACAATTAAACGAGATATTAGTGCTCAAGAACAATTGGAGGCTAGACGTAGACAACCTAAAAATCAACAGTAACCCTTTTGTTCCTTCAGTTTTGGCCTTTCTTTCATGTCCCTAGACTCTCGTGTTTCTAGAAGAAGAAGAGGCTTGTCACCTGAAATCAATTCTATTGTTGAAGTAGGAAGAAGAAACGTTGTGTTATCTGCCCAACAAAGTGCTCTAAGGAGAACATTATCTGATTCGTCCAGTTCATCTTTCTTTCCCTCATCTATTATCCACAAGATGGCATCTAGTGGTGGCTCTGGTGGCACTGAAAGTGCTCCATCTTCTCAATCTTCATCGTCATCAGTGATTGGTAGCTTATATAGCCACCATGTCCCTGTCCGATCTACCACAAATCCCACTAAAGTCATTAAAAAGTATGGGCTTTTTCAGTTTGAAGAAGACGCCACAACCACACCGTGGCATGTGTCCTCTCCTCTTAACCTAGCACCTACTACTCGTCCACTTCCTAAATTTAAAGAGCATCTTCCTAGGTTTTTAGGAAATAACACTGTCACTACAAAGGAACCCCTGGTGGCATTTTCTAATGCTTGTCATAACATAGGGGCCAATGACAATGATACTTGCATGCGCTTATTCGTAAATTCCTTGGAAGGAAAGGCTGCGGCCGACTTCTTTGACCTTCCTCCTAAGATTCTGTCTACTTGGGAGGAGTTAATCTATTGGTTCCGATCCACTTATGGGCAATCTAAAAGCCCAGCCGAGAAGTTAAGGGAATATAATAACGCCACCTATAAGGATGGTGAGACCATCAAGTCTTTCAACTTGTGTTTCACCAAGTTATACAATCAAATCCCCGAACTCATCCGACCTCAGAACCAAGCCGCTTTCATGCATTACTACAATGCATCGCCTTACCCCTACCGTCATAGGCTTGAGGAAAAAGCCATTGAGAATCTCGGTTCCGCTTTGCATACTTGCTCAGAGTATGAAGAACAGCTTGAAAGAACTGGTCTTCCCCAGGGAGAACCGGTTAGACAAACATACATGTTCGCCCTCTTACAACTAGTACAAGACATGAACAATTGTATGATAGCGTATGAGCGGAAGGGAAGTATCTCCCCCCTCACCCCTGGAGCTTCATCCTCTTCTGCACGCCCCTTTAGGAGTTCGATTGAAAGTAATTTTCAGCCTAAAGCTATCTTCCCACGGAGTTGGTGTAACTTTTGCGAGGAACACCACGAAGAAACCACATGTGAGGTAAAGAAGAGTGCCAGAGATAAGATCTTTGGTAAAAGACCAGAAGCTACCATCGCTGTTCTAGATTTTGCAGAGCCAGAAGATGTCATGGTCATCAATACTAGGAACAAAGCCTATGCTCCCTAGGGAAAATTTGATCTTCCCCGTACTTCTTCTAGCCCGAGCTCATCCTCAACCGCTGTTACTCTCGAAGTTCCTAAGGTTCCTGAGAGTCAAGGAATCACTCCCCCTCTCCCCTCTTCCAAATACAATATATTGAATCAGTTGGCCAACATCAAAGCAGATGCAACCCTCCTAGACATGGTTGTCGTCCCTGAACAACAGATGCATCTGAAACAATTCATGGAAGGAAAAGCTTCCGTTGTAGCCAATCTTTCCGAAGAGGTAAGCGAAGAGGATTCTTCTGTAAATAAAGTAGGTGTATATAATTTTAGATACCCTGTAAAAAATCCCCCTTTTTATATTTCTGTAAAGATTATGGATAAGATTGCCCATTGTTACCTCATTGATGGCGGTTCGGGCCCGAGTGTGATGTCGGAGATTATTATGGAAGAGCTAGGCTTGTCTTGTACAAATGAAAACGCTAGAAGCATGCTCTCCTATAATAATAATAATAATAATCTATTTTTAAGGTCACGGCCAAGCCACACCAAATTGGTGTATGAGACCCCCTTGTTTGTGGGACAAGGGATCCCCCTTTGCCCAACGATTTGACTGGTAAAGTCTACGGAGGTATACATACCCTACCCCCCTTTGGATTTGAACTTGTGATCTCTTAAGAGGAAACACATGTTCTTAACCATTAGGCCCACTCCTATAATAGTCTACAACAAACAACCATAGGCGAGATTAAGGATGTGACCTTGGTTTTATGCGCTCATCCTGAAATAAGGACAACCCTCAACATTCAGGTAATTGATATGCCTGTAAGCAATTACTCAATTATCTTGGGAAGAGATTGGCAAGCCTTAACAGGTGGATACCTCTTACTCGACGAGACACATTTATCCGTTCCTCGGAATGGTAAGAACATTATAGTCCTTAGAGAGGGAAGAATTTCACCCTACATAGAGAGTGTTCCGCAATCTAGCGTAAACTATATTGAAGAGGACCTAGGAGTGTATTCCATCTTTGCCGAAGAAGATAATATTCCTTTGAAAAGAATCGATTTAGATGATGATATGTGGCATATGCACTTTGATGGTTCACGCTCTAATGAAGGTAATGGGGCAGGCATTATCTTGGTTTCACCTGCAGGAAAAGTTCATAATCTGTCTTACAAGTTAAAGTTTGCTTGTACAAACCATGTCACTAAGTTCGAAGCTTTATTATTAGGCATTGGAAACGCCCTTAATCTCGGTTGTGGTCACCTTTCAGTTTTTGGAGATTCTGAGCTTGTTGTGAACTTGATACGTAAAATGTGCTCTCCTAGCAACAAGCTGATGGAACGATACTCTCAAATTGTTTGGACGCTTATCTCGAACCTTCTATCTTTCAACATCACTCATGTTAAGAGGGAGTTGAATTCAATGGTTGGTCGGTTAGCTGTCTTTGCAACTTCTCCTAATCAACAACTTTTGCCTCACAGGCCTGATTGTTCTTTTCAATCTCTATATCGTCCATATATCCCTGACAATGTAGAATCTTGGCAGGCCCTCCCTAACAATAAGAGCATTTGTGCTTTCATTCAAGATGAACCTCTTAAGCCCGAGGAGATTATATCTATAGAGAACAATAAGGTTCCTGAGGGCTTGACTCCTCTTGAGAGTTCGTTTTCGTCGAGTGATGTAGGCAATAAAGAAAAACAGAAAGAAGAGGAGTTATGAATGAAGGTGGGAGAAACCATCTCCTTGAACATCGGGTTACTCGAATCTTCAACGAACGATAACATAAGTACCCAATGTTCTGATAAAGAAGTAATGAAGTTTGCCAAGCTACTTGGTGGATTTCAACAGGTTTCTGCTTGGCCTTATGAGGATCTTTGTGGTTTTGATCTGGGTCTTATTCAACATACTATGAAACCAGCTAGGCAGAAACAAAGACTTGTTAACTTTGCACTTAATGCAACTGTTCAAAGGGAGTTGGGAATTTTCTTAAAGGTCGGGATCATTTTCCTAGCCCACTTTGAGTGGGTTTCAAATTGGGTGCCTAAGACCGCTGATCGTATTAGAACCTGCTTTAGTTTTCGCACCTTCAGTCAAGCTATCACGAGAAATTCTTTCCCCCCCCCTCAATATAGGAATAATTCTGCAGCAGGTTGTAGAGTCACAGTTGAAGCTCTTACTTGACGAGATTCTGGGTTACAATAAAATCAAGGTAAAAGGGGCAAATGTTCACAAAACCACTCTTATCACTAATTACGGTACTATGTCTTATAAATGTCTGCCTTCGGGCTTACTTGATGCAAGTACTTCTTTTAAAAGACCTATGCACATGACTTTTGATGAATTGGTTAGTATACATCTCTATCTTGATGATCTAATTGTGTGCATCCTTTCCAAATTGCTTTTGTCTTGTACACTAACTCTTACATTTTAAAGGATTTACATAAGCAATGGTTTTTCTACAACGCCAATAGCCCTCGCTTGAAATATTGTGAGGGACCAACGTGAAAAGTTCTAATGCTGTCTGGATTTTCTGTATACTAGTAGCTTAGCGTTTAAAGAGTACTTGAACGGGTGGAGGTGCTCTGGGGAGATGGTCATCGACTAGAGAAGCCGAGAGGCCTCTGAAAACCAACCTCGTGCATTGCTAGTGTGGCAATTCGAGGTAAGGGCCGCTGAGGAGCAAAGTCCAAGGTAGGGGTACCTCCCTCTCTTGGAGGAAAAGTCCTTAAGGGTCCTGACTCTACGTAGGAAAGGGACTAGACGAAAGATAACCTCTAAGCGAAAGGGGTGGACTTTGTACTTTGCATGAATAATGGGATGGGGTGCTCTACATTTGCATTGGGTGATGCGCCTGAGAAGCAGGATCTGAACTCTTTCCATTCGGGCCTAGTTTGTCTGTGGTATGCTCGGTCCCTAGATGTTTGGACCGTAGAGGACCGTGGGTCTGATAATCATCTCCTTGATGTAAAGTTTGGATGAGATGTCTTGAAACTATCCTTGGAAACATGGTCTCTTGATGAGGGCTAGGGAGCCGTAGCCTTTGATGAGCCGAGGCTGGAGTATCAATGCATGTTGAAATGAGGCCCTATGAACTAGACCCCCAGGTAGGTGTAAGTGGTCATGATCTTGATTTCTTCCACTTGGAAGTGGAAACATAAGTAAAAAATAAAGCTCTTAGATGCATTGAAGATCATAACCTTGGTTTTATCCAGGTTGACTGTCAACATTTGAAGTGAAATATCCCTGATCCGGCTGATCAAGATATTCACTACTGTTCTAATGCTCCGTCTTGCAGATCTGATACACTGGGGGTTTCTGGATGCGTTTTAGCCGTGTGTTTGAGATATTCTTCAGTTATTGTGGTTGCATGTTGGTTATTGCAGGTGCACGTTGGTTATTACATGTGCATGTTGCATATTTAAGGTTTAACAATCATATAAGGATGCATGCAAAAGTCTAAAATGTCAACTGCTCAATATCATGAATAATAACGGTTCAAGCATGGAAATACAATAGCCTACTGGAAAGATAGAATCTAAACGTCAGTCAGATCTCCTGGATCTGTACTGGAATACAATCGAATAACAAAAAAATACTCGTGATCATAAGAAGATAGCATATTTGATGCATTTATGGATAGATCGGCAAAAATGTGCGATTCCGGAGAAATACGGTAACCGCTACCAGCTGGAAAACTCGACCTGAAGAATCCACCGTCAGAATGTGCCCGAAACTGCTCCAATAGAAGCGCCCTAGCCTCTAGACTGGAATGGACGTCTGTCGGATCTCAGATTTGACCCCGACGACACTGGATCTGGACCCCTGGGGGGTTTGCGCCCCTGAATGTGCCCCAAAAGATTCCACCAACGGAATCTGCTGCTATATGACTCAAAACGATCGTCTCGTCAAACGATGAAATGGGTCGGAAGGATTTGTCCGGATTTGCCCTGAAAC
Source organism: Picea engelmannii (assembly GCA_009831015.1). NCBI lineage: Eukaryota > Viridiplantae > Streptophyta > Pinopsida > Pinales > Pinaceae > Picea > Picea engelmannii. Next base: position 12,424 of record ML840570.1, on the reverse strand, counting down.
TCTGCATGCAACGCCAAATGTCTGTCTGGAATAACTGCGCCCTGAATGGCTGGATGAATCGATCTGCTAGATTCCACCGTCGAAATCTGACGGTAGATGGCTCAATGGAAGCGCCCTGGCTGGATCTCTAATGGGTCGGAACGAAACTGCAATCGGGACACAGGTCTATTGCAGCTCTCCAAACCCTCAAACTAGCTTGCGCCCTCCTTGGCTGAGCTGCGCCCTCCACAACGGAAACTCCTGAAACGTACGGTGAAATACCTGGATGGTATCTCCGATGGGCTAGGGTGTGTCTCTCAACATCGAAACCGATCAAGGGTGGTGGTTTCCTCCAGAAATCCACAAAACAGTAAGGTCGGCTCTTCTCCTCCTCTAGAAACTCTCAACATCAAATCATAACAATGCATAATGAGGAATTAGGTCAAATTCCTCCCTTTATATCTTTCCCGATCTAATTCTTCATTGACCTCACTTAAGCTAGGCGCCTTTCCTCCTAAAGTGATTTATTTGTCAATTAAGT
>ML840570.1:0-11804 GCA_009831015.1 Picea engelmannii | reverse complement strand
GAGCTGCTACTGGGGTTGCCCTCTGGAAACTGGGAAACAACGGACGTGGAATCCTACTCGCAGAGGTATACGTGCGAGTGGGTGACTGGGGTCTACTGCCTGCCCCTGAGTTCCCATGCGTTGCATGTGGGCCTTGTGTGCCCAGAATGTCTACCATAGCCAGTCTATCTGCTACCCGAGCCAAAGACTGAGACATGGCCCGCTGGCTAGCTAGCATGTCACTGATAATCTGCATGAAGGCTACGTCTGGATGCACGGGGGCTTTACCACTGCCCTCTGGTCGTTCATACCTGTCACCTAGCCTCTTCTCTGCCTCGCGCTCAGCCTTGCGCTCTGCTCGTCGCTCTGCTTTTCTTAGTGCCTCTTCCTCTTCCTCTGAACTGGGAGGGAAGGGAGGAAAGTTAGGCCTGTCCCTTCTTCCCTTGCGCCTGTTGTACGTGACATATTCGTCACCTTCGTGCTCACGGCCAGCTGGTTCTTCTGCTGGATTCATGGTCTTTAGTCACAGGCTGGCAGGACTAAAGCTCTGATACCATTGAAATATTCCTAATCCGGCTGATCAAGATATTCGCTATTGTTCTAATGCTCTGTCTTGCAGATCTGATACACTGGGGGTTTCTGGATGCGTTTTAGCCGTGTGTTTGAGATATTCCTCGGTTATTGTGGTTGCATGTTGGTTATTGCAGGTGCATGTTGGTTATTACATGTGCATGTTGCATATTTAAGGTTTAACAATCATATAAGGATGCATGCAAAAGTCTAGAATGTCAACTGCTCAATATCATGAATAATAACGGTTCAAGCATGGAAATACATTAGCCTACTGGAAAGATAGAATCTAAACGTCAGTCAGATCTCTTGGATCTGTACTGGAATACAATCGAATAACAAAAAAATACCCGTGATCATAAGAAGATAGTAGATCTGATGCATGCACGGATAGATCGGCAAAAATGTGCGATTCCGGAGAAATACGGTAACCGCTACCAGCTGGAAAACTCGACCTGAAGAATCCACCATCAGAATGTGCCCGAAACTGCTCCAATAGAAGCGCCCTAGCCTCTAGACTGGAATGGACGTCTGTTGGATCTCAGATCTGACCCCGACGACACTGGATCTGGACCCCTGGGGGGTTTGCGCCCCTCCTGGAACACTGAATGCGCCCCAAAAGATTCCACCAATGGAATCTGTTGCTATATGACTCAAAACGATCGTCTCGTCAAACGATGAAATGGGTCGGAAGGATTTGTCCGGATCTGCCCTGAAACTCTGCATGCAACGCCAAATGTCTGTCTGGAATAGCTGCGCCCTGAATGGCTGGATGAATCGATCTGCTAGATTCCACCGTCGGAATCTGACGGTAGATTGCTCAAGAGTGGTGGCCAACAAGATCAAGTCATCGATAAAAAGGAGTAGGGAAATCACACTTGATGTAGAAGGCATCCATCTCCCTCCTAGATGTGCTTGTGAAGGAAAGACTCCAGCTCGTCAATATAGATCCTAAAGAGAGTTGATTGAAGGGGGCACCCTAGCTTTACCCAAGTGGCACTCTGGATGAAGTCAGAAAGGCCATGGGTTGTCCAGAGGTGGCTCAGAACCGTCTTGTACAATCTCATAATCACTGTTAGGAGGGTCTTAGAGATGTTGATGTCACAAATCCTCTGGAATAAATTAATAATGCTTTATGAAAGTCTACAAAACAACATTAGACTTTCGAAGAGTGATGGCGGGCCTCGATAATGGCTTTGAGTGTGAAGATGTGATCTATCGTCTGGTACTCTGTGTGGAAATCGACATGTCCTTTGGCCCTAAGGTGCCAACTCTCTAGCACATATGAAGGCCATTGATGCAGGACTGTGGTATAAATCTTGGAGAATGTATGTCCAACCATGATAGTTTGGTAGTTGTTCAGATCAAAGTTGCTCCTCAATTTGTGGATTGGGTGAATGATGCGTCTAGTTCATGTTATCACAGAAGTTGTAGGTTGGGAAAAGCCCGACCCAACCATCAAACTGGCGACAACTTTGAGAACACCTACCCACTGTCACCTTAGGTAGGTATTCTCGTCACTTTAGAGATGATAGAATCACCTCAAGGGGGGAATCCCGATGACCCTAGGGGGAATGGGATGGAAAGTGAGATGTATAAATGGAAGCCCCTATAGGTCAAGTTACTAGATGGAAGAAGGCTTAAGAATGAGTTTCGGGAAAGGTTTAAGGTTGCCAAGTCCTTGGGTACCTGCTGAGAGTGTTTGTACCTGCTCGAGACACAAGAAAAACCAATCGTACATAGTATATGTTAGGTGGACAAGCAAGTTAATTTTGCTGTCCCTAATTGCAGCAGTAAACAAAGATGTATATCAGCAATGAAATCAAATAACTACTGCAGATTGAACCACTTAAAGCATCGAAGATTAGTTGAGTTATGAAGCATAAAACATGTAGATAAATTCTCAACACTTTAGCACAACTTTAGTGGTATTTAGATGGCTGTAAAGATAAGTTCTTAGAGTATATTTATGAAAGCCAAGTGGCTGTAGCAGTGTTTTGCTACAGCAACAACTTACCCCAAGAAATCAGCCAAAAGATTGCCTAACGATAGCTAACATCAAGTAGATTTATAATGGCAACCTTCCAACTAATTCCAACGGTAAAAGACTGAGAAATTGAGCTTGAAAAAGAGAGTTTTCTGCAGCTCTAATGGTTGTAGCGTAAATTTATAACAACAATAAGAAACACTTAGCCAATTGAGACGCCCTAGGGGCAATAGCAAGTCTAGAACATCAAGGAAAGAAAACAATTTGAGCAAGTTGATTCCTTCGTGTTTTCACGTATCCCAATGCAACAATTTTATTTCTCCAATGCAAATTAAAAATGATTAGTGCCTTACTATTGGGTTGTGGGGTCAAAAAATGTGAACACTAGACTAAGTCCTTGGGGGTGTAAATCCTCTTACTCCCCAAGGCAAGGTAGGTCCACTAGGAAATGCTAAGAGGGTGTAAGCCCTTTTACTTCTCTTAGCAAAACCCTATGCAACAATATGACCTTGGATGTAAGAGCTTGATCCACAAAGAACCTAGGGGTGTAAGCCCTTTTACTCCCTAGGGTTTGTGAAACAAACAAAGGTGAACTTGGAGGGTATACGTCCTTGTAGTTCTCCAAGCAACATAGTAATTAATGACATTTCACAAGCAAATAAATGAAATCTTGGGGAGGGTGTATGCCCTTATACTTCTCCAAGGGTTCATCCACTAACAATTATGGAAGAAAGAAGAATTTTAGACACCAAGTGCAGAATTTCCTTACCAATTCCAAATAGATTCAAGATCAAACCCTAAGTGACCAAGAAAATTTCATCAAGAAGCATGAGAAAAAGCCTCCAAGAGTAGCGCACCACTTTTATCCATCAATAGCAAGAGAAAACCATAACAATTGCAAGAGAGAGATGAAATGCTCCAAGAGTAGCGAAAATTTCATCTAAGTATCCTTCTCCACAAGGGAGAGCTATGTTATGAAATGAGATTCACATGATCTCTATTTATACAAAAGTATTTAAAAATAGTTTGTCCACTTAGCAAGGGTAAAACATAAGATAAAGGGTCAACAACCCTTATCCTACCCCTTGAACCAAATAAGAATATTTATTTTTCACTTTAACACAATAGAAACCCTAAAAAAAAGATGACGTCACCCCTTTAGGGGACGTTTTGACACTTTGATTAAATCGTTGGAGAAGAGAATGGAGGTCGTTGGGGCTCCTTGAGCCTCCTCATCATGTGCTAAGGTCATTCCATGTCTCCTCGGGTCAAAATATGCCAAGTGTCAACGTGCAAGAACTCCATTACCACCAAACCCCCTCAAGCATGACGTCAAGCCCCAAAAGGTGACATTTTGCCTCTCCTAGGAAAGTCGTTTGGGTAATAGGGGCTGGACAAGATCTTCCATGATGCCAAGTAAACCTCCAAAGGCATGTCTTTGTGATCCGGTGTGCGGGCCTACAACATCCAACCTGTGGGCTTCTTGCCCCATGGACGCCCAAGCTAGGCTTGTTCTCCCAAAACTAGCCACCAAGCAAGGTCTTGCTAAACAAAAGGGTGCGCTGTCCAAAGATCTCAAGTCAAATATATCATGACAAGTGTAAACCACATCTAATAAGCAAGCCACCTAAATATGTGCATCAAAACCACCTCATCAAATTAAACAAATGCTTAAAAACCCTATACAATTGACCAAGTTTAGGTATGGGAGGGGTGTCATAAAAATCCTATTGGGTAGACCAAAAACCTCAAGTAGGGGATGTTCCCAAGGATGGCCTTTCAAGGTTATGTAATGGGTGATGAGGTGGAAAGGGATTTAGACTTCATAGGTCAATGAGTTTCATGACATATAAGGGCTTGTATTATCTCATTTATGGGTGCCTTTGTAGAGGGTGTGTGGCACCTTCGTTTGCGATGCACTTTTTCCAAGCCCATCTTCTTGCTATTCTTTCTTCTTATATTTCTTTCATGTTTTAAGGAACAAGTTGAAGGCCACTGTCCTAGCTTGGTGTTTAGATAACGACAATGTCATTCACAAATACCTTGTGGAAATGAGAAGGATGGCTTGCGATGAGACCCCCTTTCTCTCAGTTTTGTAACTGAGAACCACTACCCTGGCTTGGTGACTAGATGATGGTAATGTCATAGCGCTAAATACCCATGATCATGATAGACCGACTCGTGATGAGACCACCCATCCTCCAACTAACCCCTTAAGCATTCAATATCATTTATTTTTGTAGGTCCCCCATTTCTTATAGAGAAGCGTTTCATTTCTTTCTCGGGGATCCCTGGGCGAAGCATCTGGAAGGTCTATATTCAGGATTTTATCTTTTTTTTTTTAGCCAACATTAATCCCTCTGGGCCATCAACCCCTTCTTCCCATGAAATGAGGTACATGCCCTTCTTGGGTCACTAAAGTCAAAGGGCCTAGAAGAGGACAATATGATGGGAGTGTAATGAGCGGAAGGTGGTAAGTATGGTCGAGAATGGTACGCTAACCCCTTAAGGAACCCGTAGTCACAAACCTTCCCCAAAGGTTGGCCACTTACTAGGAAATTTATGACACTCACCAAGGTGAAACAAGGTCAAAAGCATAATGTCCAAGCAGACGTTCTATAATCAAAAGCAAATTAAATGCAACATGTTTAAATGCCTCAAATATTAGGGTGATTACTTGCCACAATACCTGACTTGTACCACATGCAACAAGACCCATCTACCTTCCAGAAGCTAGCAAGTGTGGTGGATGCGTTGACATTGGATCCAAAATGTGGTGATAGAGTGGGCTTTTGTATGTGCAAGTGGACACTGCTAGTCATGTGGTCTCTCTGCAACCTGAGGGCCTCGAGACATCATCTCCTTAGTTATCCCACAAAATGGGGATAACAGTTCGGGAGTGGGGGAACTCGAAACATGCCACATGGTTAGATAAATTAACAATGTGCAAGTCGAAAAATCGTATGCCATGCTTAAGGAATTCGGCTTAGAGGTCTTCCTCGTCTGCTACTATGTCTCATAAAGATTGAGGAAAGGGTCCCCCTCAGACTCCCTATGAAGTGTGAAGTGTGATGAGGCTAGGGGGAATTAGCATACTACAATGTAGCTTTGTCAAAGTAGTGGGGCACTTCGATGAATTTGGATTTACAGGAACCTACTGTGCTTGTCCGATGCCACCATAGTAACTTGGATTTGGAGGGAGTCACATACGAGACATGCAATTCCCTCGAAGCCTTTGACGTTGTTAGACCATGTCTCTTATCAGCAGGACCATGACTAGTCGTATCCATGGATCTGAGGTGGTGTTTTCATCGAGCTTGTGTGTCTTTGTGAGGTAGAGGAGGTCACGGGACACAACTATGCCTCAAAGTGTGCTAGGGGAAGACCAAAACTCTCCATTGTAGTTCCAACAACCAATGGAGATGGAGATGGCAGACAAGGTCCCCCTATCCTATCCCCCACTCGGTTGGACCCATCATTTAGACCAACGGGTGGAGTATGCTGGAGGGGGGTAGTCCTGGATGACGACTTTGAGGTTTTGGATAATAGCCCACTTTCCTTCTTTCCCCATTGCTGTGACCAGATCCTTGGATTGCTTGAGCTCCGCTTGTTGGGCTCTGGTGAGGTCAGCATTAAGGAAGACCTTGTGTGGGAGGGAATTCAATTGTCTCTTAGCTTGGAGGGCTCTAAGTCGATCCCCTAGTGTCCGGAAGCAGAGGAAGTGTGTGCAGTTGGCGCCCATCCAAGCACGCTCAATGTTGAGGTCCTTCAGGTCTAGTGTGTCGTGAAGGCAGGAGGTGCCTATTTGTAGAGGGTTTGACAAGGCCATGGGTGGGAGCCCATGCACTCTGAGGTTAAGTTCTTGGGATTGGCGGAGGTGTTCTTCGTGTAACCTGGTTTGTATTACCTCTTCCCCTTCGGCGAACGGGGGGCGAGGGCTGTTCCCTTTCCGGAACCTGAACCCAAGAGTTAAGGGTTTGTTGCTGTGTTTCCATTTCCTACTTAAACAAGGCCTGCTGTGATCTCATCTCTTAGAAATTTTTGATGTTCAAGATTTTGGATTGGAGAGGGCGGAAATCTGCAAATGGGTGTTGCAATTGTATGTTTTCGTGGTGTTTTATTTCAGAAGCTATCTGTTTGAGCTCTGTTACCTCTGAATGGAGCTTGCTGTTTTTGGTTTGAAGAAATTCCATCATTTGCAGCAGGCTTTTTTAATCTGGGATGTCTAGTATGAAAAATCTGGCTCCATGGTTATATCAGTGTGGCTGTAAATTGGTTCCTGATTACTGTTGCAGTTTTCGAGGTACTCAAATTGTCCCCTTTTGCAGAATTTGCTGGTCCCTATCACTGTTTTCCTTGACTGTTTGTCATTGGTGAGAACTATTGAAGAGGGTTTTGAGGTAGAGTCCTCCACGGTGACGAGGGAAGGGGGCAGAAAATAGGATGGCAGATCTGATTTGGATTTTGGAATGAAGCCTTCCCTGCTGGTGTGTCTTCTCTTCCTTTGTCTCACCATGCAAAAATGTGGAGGAAGTGTATCCCAGACTTGCAAAGTAGGATTTCTGGAATAAAGATGTCCCACAAATATATGCCAAAAGATAGCACAGGTCAGTGAGGATGTGTTTGTTTCTGTCAGAAGTAGAAATATCAACTCCTCTCCCTCCCTTCTTTTGTATTTCTCTATCCACAAAAATTTGCCAATGTACAGAGCGGATTTCCGTTTTAGATTTCCCTTGGAATTCAAAATATAGAGTTTGAATCACAACCCCAATCCAATCACTTCTAAACATTTTCACCTGCGTTGCAGCCTGTCGTGGGTTTGAGCTGATGGGAATTCGAGGGTCAGAGCTGATGTGAATTCAAAGCCCTTTTTTTGCTCCCAGAGCCAACGGGAATTTGAGTGTCAAAGCCGATATGAATTCGAGTCAGAGATTAAAACTTTTGTTCCCAGAGCCGATGTGAATTCGAGGGTTAGTGTCAATGGAAATTTGCGTTAGAGGCGATGCGAATTCGGGTCAGAGATTAAACGTTTTCTTCCCAGAGCTGACGCAAATTAGGGTCCGAGATTAAAAGTTTCAGTCCCAGGGCCGACAGGAATTCGAGTCAAAATATGTATCAGAACTTCATCTGTGCCACAGCAGGTCGTGGGTTCAACCTGATTCTGGGCTTGAGTCAGTGTCTCATCAAGTAGTGTTAAAAGATATAGAGTATTATCATGACAAGGTTAGACAGTCAATATATTCTGCTTCGAGGCTATGCCAATTAGTCCTTGTACTGAGTTGTCAAGCAGCTCATGCATAAGTATTATTTTGGAAAGTTGTCCTCATTCTAAATGCAAGAGAAGTAAATTCACTGAGTACATGGGTCGAAATTGGTATGTACATGTTTAGCACCACTGCAAAGCATAGCTTTCATGCTTGGCTTCTAAATAAGAAAAGCTACTTTATCCATATAAGGAAGACTTGGATGAAAATAAAACTAAAAGAGGAAAAGCTGAAAGAAGCAAAGCTAAAAGTTTATGTTACGATATTTACAACCACTTATTGGAGAGTAGCCTATGAGTTCTCATCATTTCTTCCTAGTTGAGAAGAAATTGACCACAATTTCTGATGTAAATGGGGAAATTGCTGCTGAAAAATGGATTCAGACAACCACTTGGCCTGAGTAGGTAAAGTTCCCTATCTGCCAACCAAGTAGGTAGTTGTTTGTTTGCTTCTTTTGTTTCTAGTGTGAACATTGAGCAACGTGTCTTCATTCAAAGGAGACTATAAATTTGGAATAGTGTCCAGTAAACAACTGATATGAATGCCCTCATCAAGATTTGAAATCTCATACAACTTCAATTGGCTAACATTCACCACATCATGTATGCTATGTTGGGCCGAGCAATCTAAATGGAAGACATTGGAGTCAACTTGCGGAGTAATGGTGCAAGGCTATACTGAAAAGGCTTGAGTTTATGATGCTGCTTATTCTGAAATTTCTGCTTGTCTATATGCAACCATACTCTACTATCTCCCACATTGAAATGTTGATGAACTCTATGTTGATCATGCAACTGTTTGCACTTAGCGTGTGTCTGATCCAGATTGTCTCACATTTAAGCATGTATCTTAGCAAGATTTTAGATAGAAGACGTAGCTTTGTCTTTTTCCAGTAGAAGGTATAGGTAGAGCCATTGGAATTCCATAGGGAGCAAGAGGCTGAAATCTATAACAAACCTCAAAAGGGAGAATCACTAGTAGATGCACGAGTTGTTCTCTTATAACTTTGTTGAATGATGTGCAAATACCTGTCCCACTGTTTTTTAGAGGATAATTTCATAGAGCTTGGACTAAGGTTTTGTTGACTATCTTTGTCTGGCCATCAGTCCGTGGATGAAAAGGAGAAAACTGAAGTTGAAAACCAAGCCTCTTCCATAATGATTTTCAACTATAGCTAAAAAACTTGTAATCCCAATTAAGGTCAATGGTATAGGGTAGAGCAAACCTTAGCCAATCATACTAGAAAAACAACTCCGCAGCAGCTGTTGGAGTATAAAACCAGCAATCTTAGAAAACCTGTGAACCGCAACAGAGATATAATCATGTTGTTGCTGAGTAGCAGGAAAGCCACTAGTGAAGTCCATTGAAATGGACTCCCTTTGCCTAGAAGGAATTGACAAAGGCTGATAAAGTCCAAGATTCTGATTGGATGGCTTGCATTCGATGCACAAAGAGCATCTCCTATTATAGTCTTGAATCCGTTTCTTCGTTTATTGCCAATAAATGTGTCACTGAAGGGCCTCCTCCATCAATAGATGTCTGGTGAATTGACTGGTACACAAAGTTGATTTAACCTGTAACGCTAACCATTGCTCAAAGTATATTTCAAAAAAGGTACTTGATTAGCGGTTGTAAGTGGCCGGGTAGTGCGCTTTCCAGTCATTATAAATTGCATATCTGATATCCAAGATGTTAAAAACCTCGGTTGGAGTTTTTATAAGAAAGTCGGCAACTTTGTTGGCAGTTCCCTTTTTATACTTGATCATTAAATCAAACTTCTGTAGATAAGATGCCCATTTGAGATTGCTTTCACTGGGAATTCAAGGGTTGCAGGGACTGGTGATCAGTATGCAAGATGGTCTCCTTAGCAGGTAAATAATGTCACCACTGTTTCAAAGCTTGAACTGATGAATAGAACCTAAGTCGCATGAAACTTGAAAATGGGTACGACATAGAAACAGGATCCCCAAAAATTTTAGGAAATGAGGAAACAAGGTATTTAAAAATGCAAAAGACAAAAATATTACAAAAATTAACAAACTATCAAGGTTTATGAAAGTTAATGTTTGTAATAAACACTTCAATATAAGCATGTTCTATGCTTGAACAATTCTTGTCCAAGAAAGTATCTTCTGTTATGACGAATCCACATGTGTGCATCTAATGTCTATCTTTATAGTTGCTTATGTTCTTTGTTTTCAGTGCTGCTGATCTAGCATCCACATGTGCGCATCTAAACTTTATCTTCATAATTTAGTATCTCCATGCCCTGAGATTTAACTTGCATCTGTTAGAAGCTTTTGTGACACTATATCTTGGTTTGATTATGTGCAGAATATATTATTTTCCATTATTGTGCAAAAAAGCTTGCTATGTTGAAACTTGAAAATAATCTTCAACAATTTACTTTGTCTAGAAGAAATGAAAGGAAACCAAAGTGCGTGAGGCAAGTTGGAGTGCATATTCAATTCTGTTCTGGGCTTCTTTTCTGTTATGCAGGGTGAACTTGTGCTTTGTAAGCATGTTAAGGATGCCTTTTGAATTGCTAAATTTTCCTCTTGTGAAGATTTTACCCTTGTGTTTATTTTAGAAGCTTTCCATATTTTCACGACTTTTTCATCCGTTGCATGTAGCACTGGTGTTTTACTTGCATATTCCAAGTCCACCATTCCTATTAGAGATGGCGAGGAGAATTTCTTCCCATTATCTGGATTCCCTTTAAAGATCCAATTGCCTGTCATTCAGAACAGATTTGCATGTTTGAAGGGTATCTTTTCATTTTTGTGCCATTATATTCTCTTCTCTTTGAATGGTCCTTCAAGGATGTTAGGAATTCTTGTCCATCATGCTCAACACATCTATCACCGTATCAAATCATTCATGAGACATTTTCCAAGAGCTTGTGTACACATGGGGAAAATCCCTGTTGCTTCTCTTCACAAAGCATGCAGATGTATCTTTTCCAGCGGGGTTTACTTAAGATGTACTTTTATTTTCTTTAAGGTATAAAGAAAAATATATGTACCCATTATATTTTAATTTATATATTTTCCTGTTCATCAATTTTCTGTTCTATGAAGCGTTATTCTTCAATTTTAGCTCTATAATGAGGCTAAACAATGTTTCATAAACAAAGAAGTGTTGATGCACACAGGTATGGCATCGTCGTACATTTCAGCCATCAGGCCAGTTTGCTGCCCGAGTTGATTTACAAGGTGAAACTCAGGTTTGTCATGTATGTATATGTTTTTATGAATGGAGGATAGCATGAAAGACTTTAATGAATGGGTCCACTCTGTTTTCTCTAAACGCCTTGTTGGCATATAAGCTATAGTTAATGGTTTCTGAACAGGGTTTGCATGCCCTTTTTACGGGAGAAGATGGTAATTGGGAGGCATGGCTTGGCGTAGATGCCTCTGGTATATCTCTTGTTATTGGTGCTGGAGGAAATAGAATTAAGTTGAGACGGGGTTTTGCTCCATCTGGCTCACCACAACCTACACAGGTTTGTACAATGCATATGCTGTAGTAAGATAGTATGTGGGCCTGAAATATCTATCTGCAAGAGCAGAATATGTTGCATGTAACATGCATAATCCAGTTTATTGATTACATTTTGGAGTTAGGAATTGATTAGTGACAGACCTATTATCATGGAGTCCATCACCCTTAAGGATTTATTATTTTATAAATTGTTTCCTTGTGTTCACTTTTGGATTCTTAGAATTGTTCACTTGCATTACATTTGAATTCCCATATATGAATTTGTTGAACTGTGCAACGAGATTTCCTAGTGGTGAGTCACTACCAGTCTTGTGAAATCCCTTTACAGCCTGAGGAGAAATTGGCCAGTACCTTTTAGGTGCTCTCTGATTTGCTTTGTGCAGTCAGAGATGGAAATTGTGAGTGGCAATCGTGAAAGTGATGGCACTGAAGTAGGCTCACAACTTTGTTTCCAAAGTTTACCATTGATTAAATCCCGGTCTTGAAATGATTTATTGTTA
>ML840569.1:49995-64901 GCA_009831015.1 Picea engelmannii | reverse complement strand
AAAGAATTTCATTATTTCAATATTTTGGCAATATCGACAATTTCTTAAGCAATTTAAAACATGAAATCTAATGCCCACATTGTTCAAAAAGACCACGCCCTCTTTTATAATCATCACGCCCTCTCTTTGTCATTCAATATTCATCACACAACAATAAAACATTTTTTAAATTAAGATGATGGCTGCGTGGGCATATGTGTGAATTTTTATGACTTCTTTGACAAAAAACGACCCATCTACTTAAGTGTCAAGGCATTGGCATATTGGATATCACCTTCTAAAACGTTTTTGCAAAAAAGAATGTCTTATTCCCATCATTTTTAATAGAGGCCGATTTGATCTTTTTTGAGGGTGACTTAGGGCTTCATTTTTTAAATTAAATGCTGCTATGAAAATGAATATTAAACCATGTAATTGAAAGAAGGAGAGATGAAGATCTACCTAGTCCAAATGGTAAGAGAAACAGTCAATTGTAGCTCTGGTATCAAGCGAAACGAGATCCACCTCCAAAGTGAGAATCTCCACTGCTACAAATCCTTATGCAAAATGAAATGGTAAATGAAATTTTCATTGTATTACTATTTATGAATTTCCATTTTTATAAGGTATAGTTATTTATGGGTTTCTCTGGCAATATAATGGCTTTACTAAACCACTAGATTGCAGTTTTGACATCGCAGGTTTCCTAGCAGTTTATTTACCTTGTCACATCGATGAGCATAGTCTTAGTTTGTTCTCGAGCTCGAAAATATGAGAACGCACCGGGTAGACTTTTATCTCTTTTTTGGACCCGCATGGACACACGAAAAAGGAACCCCCTGGAGTCATCTTTAAACTCTTTTCAAACTCTCTAAATATGAAAAGATTGGTGAGTGATCTTGCTTCCTTTCACACTCGTTAAAAGGTTTGAAAGGGCGTCTTTCGAGCAATAGTTTATCTCTTTTTCGGTCTCGTCAGACTACTGTACGAAAAAGGAACTGAGAGAGTTCTCTTTTAAGTGTTTTTCCAGACTCTATAATCATGAAAAACCTTTGAGTTTTCTGTCTTTGGACTCATTAAAACAAACATCGACAGGCCCATACGGGATCAAACCCTTACTTATTCCAGTTCGTTAAACAAGGGAAGAGAAACTTATTGAAGGTGAGTTATATCGAGCATGTGTTATCCTCCTCGAGCTCATTAAATCAAAAAGAGGTACTCATCTATCTGGATGGGGGAAAATTTGAAAGAAGCAAGCCAAGCAGTCTCTTGAGAACATTACCAAGTAATTCTTAGATTCACCCTTGAACACGACACTGTGTCATTTGCACACATTATAATCCACTGAACCTCTGCACTGAGCCAATCCTTTGAGTTTCTTTCACTCTTGATGTAAGTCACAGCATCCACTGCATCATCAAGTTTTGGTCCATGTCATGTTTTCACTGTAGTGCCTCAGTGTTCAAGGGAAGTATCTGCCTCTAGAGTCAGCCATCACAAATATCTTGTCTCAAAACCCGTGTCAGTCCATGTTCATTTGATCTACCGATTACATCTCTATGTCCGTTTCGTGTCATTGATTGGGGATACATCAAGGCCCTCCTTCGACGAGCCTATTCCTGTCGATTTCAACACATTATCTAGGAATAGACTTAGAAACCAGTTAGTACTTTAGGACCTACATGCCTCAATGGCAGGCCTCCTCACATTCGACAGTAGGTTTATGTCATTAACCTCTGATCGAATGATTCCACGGATGTTTGACTCCAGCTCACCCATTCACATTCGTTGGAATTTACTAGGGTACCTTGGGAATCATTGACATTAATGGTGATCTCCCTTGCACTTGTTAACAGTTTACACCATTGACTGGTAATCAAGTGGTTTCTACCATGTTCGACATTAGGACATCTATTCACATGGTTAGATTCATACCACATTGGGATTAGTAAGAAGACCCTGGGTTGAGTGATCACTTTGATAAGTACTTTTCCCAGGTTGCGAAGGAGTTTCTATTGGACAAATGATACATACATTGTTACATTGATCCACTTTGTATTGGTCGTGGCTATGCCTTGTCATCTCGTAGATCCACTGTGTATTCTTCATGGCTACGATCAGTCTAGGTCATCAGAGTATAGATCCACATTGTATCCTCGGTGGATGTACCTTTTCATCAATACAATTATGGATCCGCAGTGTATTTTATGGCGGCCATATCTTGCAAGTCTTGATCACCCAAGCATAAGTATGCCTGCCTTGGGTTTTGAAACATATCATGATATTTGTTGGATGTTTGTGTGTAGCTTCTGTCAGGTTCTCCAAGTCTATACCCTTGCTTGAAAGTCTACAAAGCATTTCAGTTATCAGTTCTCATCTTCTAACTTCATACTTTGGGGGGAAATCTGTTACACATCAATATTACTCATTGTGATGAGTGTCGCAAGTGTCGCATGCTCCTCACAACTGTCGCAAGTGTCGCATATTGTTCACAAGTGTCGTAAATGTTGTTCAAGCATACTGCCATGATGATGACACTAAGGAGACACTTAGAATACCTCAAACACCTGATTTGGAGGAAGAAGGATGGTTAACTAAAGTCAAGAATCTCTTGCCACCTAAAAGGATCTCTTAAACTAGGGTTTTAAAGGAGAGTGCTCCCCTACATCAACCTTAGGAGCGTTGGCGCTCCCCTACAAGGTGCTAGGGAGCGTTATATCACCAAATCACCCCTTTGAAGGAGTGCTACACATATTTGAAACGCTGGTGCTCCCTTTGAGCTTACCAGAGAGCGTTATAGCGCCCTGATGTCCCTTTTGCGAGAGCGCTGTCTAATCTGGGTAGTAGTTGATCTGTTGAGGAGAATAAGGGGAGGATCTTTCAAGTTTGGAAAGCAGTTGCATTCAAATTCCTGGTTCAATCATGATCTTAGGAGAAGATCCCTGATCTAAGGAGGGAATTCCTCAACCTACCCTAAAGATACCTCAAGAGGTTAAGCCTCTCCTAACCTATATAAGTAGGCTCTATGATGGTGGAAAAGGGGGGAAGAATTGCAAGCATGAAACCTATGATCTCATAGGAAACACATGGTGAACTGGAGGAGAGCAATCAGTGAAGCTGTCGTCGTCTGGATCATGAACCTTTTGAGCAAGGGTTAGACAAAGGGAACTTGACAAAGCTGTCACATTCGCGTCCACGACTGTAAGCTACTTCTGTCATTGTTCTCATTAATATGACACGCTTGGCCTATTTCTTTCTAGTTTGTGTTTAATTGTACATAAACTTATCTCTGATAGATAGATCTATTTTTGAGCTAATATCAATAGAGTAGGAAGTGGTTGTACTATTGTTTGTCTACAGGGCTCATTGAGGAAGTGAAAGATCGGAGCTCAACTTGGAGCATGCAGGGACAAAAGTCGGTAAAAAGGTACTTTTGTTCTCCTTCCTCCTCATGAATTAGTTTGTATAGATCTGAAAGGAAGTCAGTGTCCACATTAAGCGTCTTCTGTCTTAAGAGTTAAGAGTCTAGCTCTCAAGAGGAGATCTACCTGTCCGCAGGGAGATTTTCCTTCAACAGGTGGTATAACATCCTAGATTGAGCATAGATCAAATCAAATTGTTGGGCTCTAAAAATGGCCTCTTCCTCGTTGAAGACCCCGAAAGTAGAAACGTCCTTTGAAATAGGAGTGGGCAAATATTTTGAAAACCATTCTAAAAGAAAGGCCGAGGGTATGGGAGTCTTAACTAACCATCTTCGCCTACAACATTCCTGGATATGGTCCAAAATATGAGTGTCGAAACCCTGACGTAAAGTTGACAAAAGTTCAAGGCCAACATCATAACGAACGGGTAGTTGAAAATGGTTAAGAAAGGCTAGCAATAACTATTGAAAATACCCATATGTTCCTCTAGGTAGCTCAATATACCATTGTGACGCAATCCCAATAAGAGTGTGATGAAACAATCATGATCTAATAGAATCATGATTCAAAGAATTTGATGAGCACTAGAGGTGAAAAGTAGTGACGTTATCACCAGGGTCCTCACCATTCTTACCTTCAAACTTTGGAATGCCTGATGAAAGCTTGGTGGGGACAGGGGTCCATGTGGGATCATGACTCACTGGGTCGTTCATTAGTTTAGACAAATCTAGCAGATTAAGTGTGGCCAGAAAGGGAATATGGGGCTGCAACACCTGACCCCATCCTCCTGCAAAAGATTGAGTATTAGGAGTTACGTTCCATCTAGGGTTCTGGTAAGGACCAGAACCTTGTTCGGAATTAAAAGACCCTCCTCCGAGCAGATTTGTGAAAGATGGATTGGGCATCATTCCAGCAAGAATGTTCTAATAAGGGTTATGAAAATTGCCCCCGGTTGGATTAGCTCCAAACTAAGGGTTGTTAAAACTACCCCCAACTAGATTAGATCCAGGTTGAGGGGTGCCCAAGACATAAGTCTGACCTCCTCTGGGTGGGAATCCGGAGGATTGAAGTGGATTTGTTATGCCAAAAGTATTGGTCAAATTTGGCACTGAGGGGATAGGGATATAGGGTGGAACTTGTCTGCCAGCTTGGTTGTTCCATCGAACCATAGAAGGATTAGACCTGGGGTTAGGGAAGGGGACACTTCCTACATTAGGATTCGCTTGGGGAACATGAGAGATACCAAACAAAAAGGGATTGTAAGGAGGTGTGGTGCCCCCAAGTCCAAGGCTAGCATTATGGCCAACAACTAGGATGGCAGTCGAAGACTGCAAAGTGAAACTTGGCATGCCTTAAGAAAACAGACTAGTGGCCATGGGGATGGTATGAACATTGTAACTTGGCGAATGGCCAAAACCCTCAAAAGGGTTAGAGGCAAGAGATGAAGCATTGACTACGGGCCGAGCTATAGTACCAGTATAGGCCTTTGGCACTGCAACTATAGCGGATGTAGGTGTCGAAGGAGTGCAATTAACTATAGTGGGATTGGGAGTTGATGAACTCCCAGTGTTCTGAAGACTAGACTCAGTACTCATCCTTGTGGGATCACAGGTCTAAAAAGTGGATGTGTTTGTACCACTCCTGATAACTCTACTCATTTTAGAAGGCAATAGCTCGAAAATCGGTGGTAATTGTAACAACCGACGAGACCTGCGAGGGAGCTGGTCCAACTCCATGATGATTTATGACTCTTAACAAATAAAAAGATATCCTAAGGCCAACTAGTAATCAAAGAGCATACCAAAAAGTCAAACGGCCAATATGCATGCAAACAGGCTAAAGTGGTTGAGTGGCCTCCCTTGCTAAAGAAGGCATGCCTCGTCCAAGAGGGACCTAAGACTCCTCGCTAAAGTTTGGAGGCAACAAAATTAGTTATAAGGGCCCTTGTAGGCTTAACAACCAGTCGGCCAGACCCCCCCGAAGAGGTAATCCTCCATAAAGGTTGTGTGTTGTCCGACCCCTATCTGACTCAGGATACAAGCAGAATAACCCCTGCAAGTAACCTATGAAAAAAACTAATAAACCATTGTATAACCGATGCACAGGCGAGCAGTTGTAAGTTCGGATCATAGTATGGGCAGGGTATCAAATCCCAAAACCTTGCAAGAACAGCCTCTCACAGAGGTATGGGCACTAGCAAGATCCCCAAATATGAATAAATCCGTAGAAATATCTCTGACACTAGGTGAGTATCCAAGGGTTATCCCTTCAACTAAATTCATGCGACCTCGTGATTAACTCCGATGTGAGCGGAGCCTCCTTATATTACCAATTATACAATGGGTTTCTCAACTCCCTGTCTCAGACACATAAGTTGATTTAATTGCCTTGGAGAAGTTTACTCACAAAATCCTATTCCAAGGCATTAAATCCTAGGCTAGTTTGTGCACCCTAAAAAATAAAATTGTGACTAATCAATTTTAGTTTAAAGCATAAATTTTATTGGCTGTGATTACTCAAAGAGGTATGGAAATGAAACTCATGGTGTTATGACTCTGCATGAAAATAAAAATAGATATAATGCAAAGCCTAACTTTAACTTTTCAGTGAATGATATGCTAAATAAAAATAGTGCAATCTTCAATCTTAACTCTGCAACTCAAAAGTAAAATGCAATCTTTCGCTAAATGTGCTAAGCTAATGATAAAGGTTCAGAGACAAAAATACCAACCAATGCAAAATGCCTATTTTTTTGTATTTTCAATGTATTTAAAAAGAAAATGCATGGACTAATAAGTGACTTGATATATAATTTCTACTGTGTATAAAAGCAATCACTTGAGCAGAATACCAAGCAGCTAAGAAGACAACCCAACTACCAAGGACAAATCAAAAACGGAAAACAAAGAGAAATATGCCGCCCAAAAATTCAACTCCAAAAAGGTTTTCCTGTCATCCCATATAATCTCAACAGGTACCACAGAGACCTAAGAAGGCTCAATGTTCCTCAAAACCTACCCAACAATAACTAAACCAAGCAAACAAGTAAGGGGGAAGTGGTATACGCTCCTGTTCAAGAGAAAAGGGTGTATATACGCCTCTTGTAGTGGGACAACAAGCGTATACACGCGGTTGTCAGGGCAAAAAGGGCGTATATCTTTTAAAACAAGGCTAGGCAAGGTTAAAAGGCTGAAATCTTAGACCCAAAGTGAACAAACTCTGTCCAACTGTGATACGACAAGAAATACAAAGGCACAAGAGCAATGTAAGAAGGAAACACACTTCAACCCTTAGAAGGAAGATCTCTCCCTAGTATGGTCACCAATTCTATTACAAGGGAAAAACTCTCTATGGCCAAGGGTAAACCACAATAGACAAGTATGACTGCAAAAATCAACTCAATTCCATCATGTGCTATATAAACTAATGTGCAATACAAGGAAGAAGCCTACCTCGATCCTTTGATGTCATTCCACCGTTGAGCACTTTAACCCAAAGCTTTACACCTACAAGAAGTTCTCAACAAACAAGCGATGCAAGCATATAGTGACAGTATATAAAATGAATTAGCACATCAGATAGCACAATCCATTAATAAACATTACAAACATGCCCATGGATAATAATCATATATTTACAACATATCAATAGGACGGGAAATGAGTATTTCTATTAATAATTGACCAACAAAACAGAGTTCCTTGTCGACACGGTTCGAAACCAAGAAACCAAGAAACCAAGTTCCTTCCAACTGGGTCTCCACCACTTCAATCATCCACCAAAGGTAAGCTCATAGTAAAGATATAATGAGATCCTCTTGACAATAAATGAAGAGCTTGGGGGCTGAACACCGTGTTCAGACTTGAGGGACAAAGGGATGTAGACTCAATATGAAGTAATTTCTCCAGAGTAACTTTGCTCTTAAAGTTGAATGTTTTCTCTCTCTTTTTCCATATCTCAAAATTGTGCTCTTATAGCCTCGAGAATGCAATTGAAGGGCCAAGTCAGAACGTCTCCAGTATATGGAAGGCCAAAGATCAGAGATCATTTGTCATGACATGGAAACCCGACCTCATTTTGTATTTTCTGGCAAAAATCCCGATGAGCTGTAGTGGAGCAACAAACGTATACACATCTTGCAAAGCAGTTAGGAAGCGTATATGTGGAAAAATATATAATTTTGGCTCTGAATTTATCAAAAAGAGGGTTGATAAGTCTGCATAGGAAAATAGAAAAAGGCCCTTTGTGCAAGATAGCAATGGTGAGACAAATCTTACTATAACAGTCTCTTTACATCTTTTCTTCTCAAGAAATATGTTGTATAATTGAAATATCCTTGTATATGTGGATTGAAAGGGATTGAAAGTCATCATGGTCTCGAGATGTGACATTGTTGACTTATGGTATTCAAATTGACATCAGATCTCATATGCTTTGCTGTAAAATCATATGGTGAGATGTGTTTATTTATGTCACCGTTTTGAATATCTAAATATTCATTGAGTCTCTAGTTTGAAGCCGCAACTTTGGTAGTCGTAACTTCACGCATTGTAATCACATCTGTTTAATATTCTCATGAGATCACTCAACTGATACTTAGATCTGCTTTCACCGAGACACAATCGCCAATAGATCAAACATGCCAATCTTGTGCAGAATATGGGCAGATCTCTGTGATATAGAGGTTGATTAACCAGTATCTATTTTAGATCTCCATTCAAGGGGATGCAATGTGCAGATGTATGTGAAATAAGTTTGAGAAATCTGCTATTCAAAGCCATTTTTTGTTTTTACATGCAATAGAATCGAAATCTATCCAGGAAGCTCCAATATGCAAATCTATAGACAATGATCTGACTCAAGAAATCTGGAAATAAAAGGAGATCTGGAGTAAATAGTGGGAAATTGCTGAAGGTCCGAACCAGTTAGAGTTCGCAACCACCCAGTATCGACAACATTTGTATGGTGATTGTATGCTCACGGTAATATCTCGAAGTCGACGCCATCATCCCGGCGATGTACAACAGCGATTCTGTCCAATGATCTATGATTCCATGCCTTCACCGATCTGGTCTGACCTGTTGGGTTTCTAGTTCAGAGTTTTACCATTGTGTGAAGAAGAGAAATGCCCAGCAAAATTGTTCGAATCCTGCCAATTGTGGATCTAATTCACCCAACAAATTTTCGTTCACTTCTCCAACCCGGTTGGATCTGCTGATCAAGCAATAAAATGAAACGAGTATTTCAAAAGCGATAGGGTTGTAAAAGCCGCAGATTAGGGTTTCCTTTTGTGGTAAATTTTTTGAGAAGTTGGCAAGTGGACTGTCCATAATCAGAATGCGCCCAGATATCTTGAGGGCTGTACCATAGCCGCCATTGACACGAATTAATAGTCAAGGCAAAGTCGCGGCTGGCAGATTCACGGACACCTTCCACTCCAACTACCTCAAGGAAACAATATCTAGCACAGAGAACGACCGCTGTTTTGAATGTGACTACATTGAAAAATGACCTTGCACCTGTCTGCCCTCAACTTYCTTGCTTGCTTTATGAAAACAGAATGAGTGTCTCTGTGTAATTCCACGTGGAAGTTGAGCTAAACAACGACCTTTCCATGCGCATGCATCCAGTGGAAGAAGTTTTTGGGTGCTTTATCTAAATCTGTTACGTTTTTTTTTAGCTTTTAAGGATATTTGCTTGAAATTTGATGAGATATTGTTGGATGTGTAGATTTGAGCGGTTAAATCTGTATAATCCAGGTATTTTAAGAYTTTTTCAACAAGCTGAATCCATTTTTATATTCAAAAATACAATTTAAACAACAGAAAATTGTGATTTCKTGTAGATTTATGTGGTCGGATTTAAACATGAAAAACAAAAACATAGAACAATCAGACAAAATCATATTTGTACTGAAACAATACAAACAAATTTTTATATATATTGAAAATTGACTCAATTATATATTGAGAGAAATAGCTCAATGTTGCTCTATTGTTATATGTTTGATGGTTGAGTGGTAAATATAATAAAGGCTCTTAAAAAAAAGGAAACAAAGAAGGCTATTATTATAACATTCTAAAAAGAGAAGCTAGAAAAGTTTGATAAGTTTTTTTTGTAACTTTGAAGCTATATAAGTATTTTCTCTTGAGAGTGAAAAGGAGGAACATTTCCTCTTGTAAAGGGAAATTGTAATCATGCAAAAAAAAATAAAACAAATATCATTTTTTTTGGGTTTATGTGTCTTAGATTTGTTCCAAATTGAATAAGGGGATTTCAGGATATTTGTTTTTGTGTGAGATTGTGCTCATGATGGTGGTTAGTTCCTTTGATGTTTATTGTGTACAATATTTGGAACTAATTTTTATTTTAGAAAACAAAACAAGCACTCAAAATTCACATGCTCATACACTCATAAAGGGTAATGGTGTAATAAAGAATTAAAAGCATGTAATGTAAGAGAAAATTTATGTTTGTTCATCTAGTCTTTTGAAGATCATGCATTGTAAAAATTGAAGGATAAACCCAAGAAGTTAGTTGTACAAAGGGTAAAGTGTCCAACACTTTCAAGTCAAAAGTCAATTGTGAATGGCATCATCAAGCCCTGCTTGAAATTTGAATAAGAAGGTCAAGTGAATCATCAAAGTCAAGTCATTGTAATCACACTTTAGGGTGCATGATCGGTAGTACCCGACACCCTAAGTGTAACATAAAAGAAAGTGAGAGTGCAATGAAAGAAACACATTATAGTGAGTGTGATATAAAAGAAACAAGTGCAAGCGAGCATTAAAAGTGAGAGAGAGAATAATAAGAAATGGGAAAAGGAGGAAAGCATTAACAAAATGCCTCTAAGGAAATCAAGGAATTGCTAGAGGACAACCATGAATTGAAAAATCAAGTTAAAAATCTTGAGTGGACATTAATTCAAAAACAAAAATTAATTGATCACATGGTTCATATAATACAGTCAACAAATGATCTTCAAGATGAAACTCAAATGAAGGATCAATTGATTGATGCACTTAAGATTAAATCAAGAGAAAAACATATTTAAATTGATGACATGATTGATTCAACATTTGCAACAAATCAAAAGGTTGATGAGAGTTGTGACATAGAAGATCTAATAGACAAGATTGATGCAATATGTGATACAAAGGAGTTTATCCAAAAGGTTGATGCAACATGTGATGCAAATGAGTTCATACAAAAGGTTGATGTGAGTTGTGACACACAAGACATAATGTAGATGGTTGATGGTACTTGTGACACAAAAGACTTGATAGTTGATGCACATGACACAAAAGATACAAAATATTTCATTCAATTGATGGAGGAAATATTTATCAGATATGAATCAGAAGAACAAAATGACAACAATCGTAACAAATGTGAAGAAGCAAAAGTCCAACAAAATGGTCTTTCCAATATGTTTATCAGACCTTGGAAAGAATGATCATTCAAAAAATTTTGACATGGCTTAGGATATGAAAAAGGAAACAAAGTTTCATATCCCATATTACTCCAAACCAGTTCAATTTGTGAGTGAGATTTCTTGAAGAAGTGAAGAATCTTGATAATAAGTGCCAACATTGTCATAGAGTTGGTCACTTGGAGACACAATGTTTTGATCTCCATCATTGGCTTCATTATGGGAAGACAAATCATCTCTCAGAAAAGTGTCGAAAGAAGAAGAAAATTAAGCAAACAATTAATTATGGATGGATAAATTCATGGAAAGGGAATCAAGAAGTAAAGAAGTTGCATCAATCTTACCATCTAGTCAATACAACGATAAATTCACATTTGCATGGAGAAATGACAACAGTCAAAATCTTTCAAAAAACTATTCCAGATGATTTTGGACATGATCCATGTCCAATTCTATATGTTCTTTGAAGTTACAACATGAATCAAACAGGGTACTCTCCACACCTCAAGGGGGGGATCACATTGATGAAAAAGGATACTCTCTTACACCTAAAGGGGGAGTGAAAATGGTTAGTGGTAATCCAAAAACACTGAATTTTTCAAATATCAGTGAAGATGATTAGTGGTAATCCAAAATCATTGACTTGTTCAAATATCAATGAATATGGTTAGTTGTAATCCAAAACCACCACATTGTTCAAGTATCGATGGTTAGTGGTAATCCAAAACCACTACATTGTTCAAGCATTAATGGAAAATGGTTGTTGGTCAACCAACAAAGCCACCACATGAAGAATCCAAAGCTTAACTTAGATCCCTTAAACTATGGATCACTGAAGAACATAAAGAATCCAAAACTCAAGCTTGGACCATGTCAACAAACTTCAAACTTCTCACCTTGCACCTGACAAGGGGGAACATATCATAAATCAATGATGATAGGCAAGATTCAAGATTCAAAGTCATATCATTCATAAAAATTAATCAACATTTGGAAATTTCATCATGGCAACTGGTCTCCTCAAATGAAAAGAATGGGAATGTTCCAACATGGCAAATGTTCACTTCTAGATTTAGATATTGGTGATTTTTCAGGCATATCTTCATTGAATCTTAATTCAACAATTCCAGACTGAAGATGATACAAGTTATTTTTTTCTTACTGGTACAATTATTTAGAATTTTGATTGAGGAGGGCATGTTAGACGGTAAGTCCCTAGACAATCACAAAGTTCAAGACCACATTGATATGACTTTGTTATGTCAGGCATCACAACCTCCCTTTTCTTGGAGTCTTACTTTAAAATCCATTCCTTCCCAAGAAATGGGACCCATCCTTTTCACCTTGAAGAGTTACCATGGTATTTCCCTTTTAACCTCTCTCTGGTTAGTTTTCTTAATGCTTCAAGCTCGGTTTGGTTCAATTCTTTGTTTTTATACTTAGACAAATTTGTGATAATTTTTCTTTTGGTTATCAAATGAGTCCCTCCCAACTCCTCTGGTACGTATCGAAGGAGTTCCCTTGAAGTTCTCTTCTATACCAGAGGACTTCCTCCAAAGTTTGCTGAAACAAATAACTTGTAACCAACAAGGTTAAAATTAACCTTTTCAATACAACCAGAGAAGTTCATGCAAAATCCATCGGTTGAACCAGAGAAGTTCCCTTTATCATCATCGGTGCACTACGCTCTAACCAGAACACTTCATGTAAACCTATCTGAAACACAAAATATATAACTGGAAGACTTCCCATTATAGTCTACGGTGTAACCGAAGCACTTCCAACAAACTCCTACAAAACAAAAGAATGAAAACCAACATGTTTCCCATTGTGTGCTCTGATGAAAACTAGAGGAATTTCCACCATTTCCTTTGGTGTGACCGGAGTACTTCATATCATATCCTTCACTAAAGACTTTAATTCCCCTCAGAGACCTTGAATATCGTGCCACACTTATAAAAAGTGTTCCCTTGCTCCATCCTTTGAAATGTTTCCCTATCTATGAAGAAGAACGAGAGCGCTAAGAAACTCTGTCAACTAGCTTATGGGGTACTCATCCTCCGGTTACCTCACACTATCCATGTGCCACTCTTATTCAAGTAGGCACTAAACTCTTCTTGGAATTTTTATATATTTATATATCTAAGTATTAGGGCTAGGATTTTGTTTTTATCTAGGGTTAATCGTCGTGTTGGATTTATCTACCGGCCCTTCAAACCTTATCCCTCACTAGCTATTCCTTGACTAGTGTCCTCAACTTTGATGACCCTTCCACCTAACTCCATGAAAAAACCTAACTTCACATGATTGTGCAATGGCCTTTTGATCTCTCCCGCGACCTTTTCCTAATCCCTAGTTCTCCAAACCATGCCGCATATAAACCCTAAACCAGATACACTTGAATCTCCCTAAAGAGTCAACCGTCTTTCCCCAACGATTTTTAAACCTTCAATATCATTTTCCTCTCAAAAACCCATGACATTAAAACTTTATGTCCCCCTTTTAGGTGTTATCTTGCCCCCTCCCCCCCCCTGAAGATTTCTTTTGAGAACTTAGTGTTTTCATAAAGTTCAATGGGATGTATCATTGTCGGGTTGGTTATCATCATGCCTAGAACTTGGCCTCATTTTAATTGAACTATAAACCTTGTACCAATCGCCCAGGTCCTGATGCTCAAGCGTTAAAACTCGCCGCAAAATTTCCATTTCAAGACTTAGTTAATTTCAGTGCATATTTTGTAATCTAAGAATTTTACAAGATCGACTTTGGTATCACCAGAGGGATTTACAAGATTGACTTTGGTATCAATGGAGGATTTTATATTGTTTCCTCCAATATTTACTAGAGGAATTTGTGTGATCACCTCAGGTTTTCATCAGATATCTTTACAAGATTGTCGTTGGAGTTCTCTGGAGCACTTAACATGATCATTGTCGGTCTTCACTGGAGCACTTAATATGATCGTTGTCAATTTATCCGTTGGACTTTATAATATCGAATATGGTCTTCACTGGTGGAATTTACATGATCTTCACCAATAGTCACTAAAATAATTTACAAGAACTGCTCTGGTCTCCGGCGAAGTACTTTACATGATTGCCTATGGTTTTCACCAAAGGAATTTACATGAACTCCACCAATGTTTACCTTTGTATACTGGGGAATCAATAACAATGCCTCTGACCCATTATGGTGGTCTTAACACGAGTTCTATCAGTATGATCAAAATAATTTATAAAAACTATTTCAGTTTGTACCAACATGTTATCACCCTGTAATTTCCCAGGCTGAGGAGGAAATCGGCAGGGGTAACCACAAAACCACTTTGAGTCTTGGATCTATCCCTCCAAGACTCAGAGAGGGATCTCTCTGTGAGATTTAGATTTGTTTGAACACATATTAGGCTAGCTAATGGGTTCAGAGTTTGGATTTTTTAAATGATTGGTTGAAACAAGAGAAAATAGGTCCATTGGGTAATGGAGTCACATCTAGCATCAAATAAGACAGATTTGACTTCAGAGTTTGGATTTTTTAAATGATTGGTTGAAACAAGAGAAAATAGGTCCATTGGGTAATGGAGTCACATCTAGGATCAAATAAGACAGATTTGACAGGCTGTTAATGCAGGGAAAGTTAGGAAAATCACTGGATATTCATAGGCTTGATGTATGGTGGAGAGGAAAATATTGAGAAGTCAAATTAAATACATAGAAATGAAGAATTCCGAATTCAAATTCAGTGGAAAACATAGAAAATATCCCAAGCCAAGTGACAGAGTGTATTTCTCAAGAAGTTCTTCCCTATTACTTCTTAGAATATTTGATATTACAGCATACAAAATGGAGTTACAGAGGGATACAAAATTATAGAGGAAAACTTCACCAGTGGATTTGACACAAGAATCCTGTCATGCGGCACTGTGTTGCTGTAATTTATTCAATAACATCCTTGTGTAGGATTTACATCTAAAGGTACAGTTAGGTCCAGGAGGGCCTAACAGGATTTTACATCCATCAGGGTCCAACCCTTTCTCTATTAAAAACATGGATATAAATAAAATACAATCCTTAGGC